>JACVEC010000093.1:0-89157 GCA_025215565.1 Flaveria ramosissima | reverse complement strand
AGCTGAACGGTCATAGTTCCTGAACAGAGAGGGCCAATGGATACTATCAGGGTATTCGACCCAATGTGGCAACCACTTATCTCTAGTGATGTTTACACATTATATAAGTGCCACTGTTCTATGACACGCAAGATATTGTACAAGCCCTCCAATTCCAAAATGTCATAAGACTCTGCTTTGGCTTTGAGATACCGCAGGAGTCACTAAAGAGGAGAAGTACAAGAGATATCAGGAGGTTATGCAGAAGACAAGAGAATAGATAGATCTAGGTCCAAGGGGGAGTTTGTTGATACATGTAATGTCCCTAGATCGTGATTTTGTAATGTAATAAACTTGTCTATCTGATTTTGATGTAATTGTAATTTGATTAATGAATGATAGGTTTTGGTTTGTTACTTGTATGTTTTAATATTTCATTAATGAGTTGTGATTGAATTGATTGGGGTTATGAATGTTTGAATGAGTGCCATTAAGTTATATTAAAATAGAACATCAAACTTAACTTAATGAAGTTCTCATGCGGATGGCCCATGCGAATGGACCATACGCATGAATAACTTCAATACGATTGAATCAATCGCACGACTGAACCAGGAGACTGGATCGTCGTATGATTTGACACATAAGATTGACTCAATCGCACGACTGAACACTCAGTCGTGCGAATGGATCAACCGCATGGTTCAATCGCACGACTGAACCATACTTATGGCCCAGTCGCACGATTGAACAGTACTAACCTATAAATAGACCCAATTCGTGGGAAAACGGAAGGATTCATCCCATTACGACTCCAGACGTACCTAGCCGTCCAGAAAGCCTCCCAAATCGTTCTCCAGTTCATAGAACACATCAGATCGGTTCCCAATCGATTTCTGACGTTGATATCAATTCTTGATTGATTCATCGTGTGTTTCTCACTGATTGGATCGCCAATCAAATAGGATTCCGCACTATTTGAGTTGGTTTAACACGCAATCACTCGGTATTCGTTCAAATACCAGGTCCTAACAGTTCAGTCGCCCGAATGAGCACCCTAACCTATAAATACCACCTAATTCGTGGAAAAACGGAACAATTCATATCACTTCGACTCCAAACGCACCCTAGCCGTCCAGAGACCTCTAAGAACTGTTCCAAGTTCACAGATCGCACTAGATCGATTCCATATCGTACTTAACGTTTAGATTCAATATATAATTGATTCGACGTGCGTTCTCACTGATTGAATCACCAATCAAATAGGATTCCGCACTATTTGATTCGGTATACACGTTAATCAGTTAGTATTTCGTTCAATACACGATCCTAACAAGTGGTATCAGAGCTTTGGCTCTTGATTATGTGTGATTCAATCGTTTTTGATATAAAAATTGTGGTTTTTCACTAAAAACGCAATCTTTTCGTGTCAAACGGTGTCTTAGACGTCTCCTGCTCGTAAAGTTTGGTTTTTCCGGCATACGGCAATTAGGGTTAGTGAAAATTCGGGTTTTTACGGACAAAACACCTTAAACCTAGAAATTTTCGAAATCAAGCAGCTTCAGTCGCGCGATTGACTCAATCGCACGACTGGACACATTCGCTTCCCTTCATACGCACGATGGGACTCATTCGTACCTCCATTCGTATGACTAAGCAGTCTATTCGCATATTTCAACCGCATCAGTTCATTCGCCCGACTGAACCATTCGCATAAGTTCAACCGCACGATTGACCCATTCGCACTGTTCCATCGCACAAATAGCCCAATCGCACAGCTCCATTCGCACAAGTGAAACAGTTTTGTTCCAAGACTAAAGTTAATCGCAATGGAGGACCAGTACTAAGCATTCACAGCAGGGAAAGACTCACGTATTCAGAATTTACTGCTATTGGAGAGTGAAGTAGGGAATCACAACAAACCCCCTAAGCTAATCACTTTAGATGAATTCCCACACTGGAAGCAACGTTTCGAGATCTACTTAAATGGAGTAGATCCTAATATGTGGGAAGCAATTGAGACGGGGTATAGTATGCCAGTAGGGCTGATGGAGTCAAACTTACACTAGGTGGCATGACTGATGGACAAAAAGTCAAGTACAATGCAGAAAAGAGAGTTTATGCTTTGCTTACTCAGTCAATTCCTAAGGACATTTTCCATCAATTTTCTGAGAACAAGCAAGCAAAGAAGCTATGAGATGAGCTGGAGAAACGGTATGATGATGCGTCATTAAAAGCTATAAAGGCTAAAGAGTTGAAGAAGGAGTTCGACAACTTCTCATCAATGGGTAATGAGAGTTTGGATGACGTCATTGATAGGTTCTACCACTTGATGAGTGAGTTGCAGACTCGTGGAGTTACAACAACCATGGAGGATAAAGTGTCAAACTTTGCATATGGGTTGCCAGAGAAAGGAGATTCTTTTTTCTCAAATCTCAGACAGAATGGTATGCTAGCAAAGTTGGACATAAATGATTTCATTCTGAAGCTGAGAGAGGAAGCATTAAGGATGAAGTACAGAGCTCAAAAGTCTTCTTATACTCAGAATACAGCACTGTACAACGCTACTCCACAAGCCAAAACGTCTGGAGCACCTCTTAAGACAGCTTTTGTGTCAAGCTCAGCTGGTCCTTCACAAGCCTCTACTTAATGTCCGAAACGTCAAGGTCGTCTAGTACCCAATACATTGCATCTAAAGCAAATAGTTGCTACAAGACTGAAAACCAAGAATCTGGTAATGTGACAGTAGAAGTAGCAAGAGAGCACATGGATCTCTTAGCAGCTGTAGTCCACTCCTATGATGGACTAGTTGCTGGGGAAATTGGAAACTGTCATCTGGCAGATGAGGACTACGAGCAGGTAATGAGACAGAGCTGGAAAGGATGGATATAATGTGGGCCTTAGCAAGTGATGTCTGGAGAGCTAAGAAGTTTGTCAAGAAGACCAGACAAAATTTGGTTGCTACTAAGGACACTAACTTTGGTTTTGAGAAGAGCAAGGTGACCTGCTTCAACTGTGGAGAAAATGGGCACTTCAAACGAGAGTGTGTGAAGCTCAAGAAAACTGGAAACGGGAATCCATTCTCATCCTTCACTTGTCAAGATAAGCCAACTAGCAGTCCTACTTCATCAAGCAAGGATCCTAAAGCCTTGACTGCTCATGATGATGAGGGACAGGACTGGAGCTTTCAGTTTGTCTCTCCGGGAGAATCCAACATTGCTAGTGTGGAGGACTTAGACGATGATTCAGCTAGTGAAGGAGATATTGCAGTGGAACTTGCGATGTCAAACATTGAAGAGACTGCAACTGAGGTCAACTACATACCTAAAGAAGGGACAACTACTACAACGTCAGAATCACCGGAACCAGAAACACCAGACTCTACTTTGATGGCTGATTCATCAGAACCTTCTCAGCTAAGTACTACTGACCAACTTTTCAATAATCATGCTTGTTCTGATTGTAATAAATTTAAGGAAAGGATTGACTTGAAATTTGCTAGGTTATTAGATCATAATGATAGCTTAGTAAAGGATTTGCAACTGTGCACTGAGGCAAACAGAGTTTTAAAACAAAATGAGCATAGTTACAAAGAAAAGATAGACCTATTGAATAAACAGCTTAGGGAACAGAAGTAGTAGCCTTTAACCAAGCTAATGACATTAGGTACTATCTTAACTCCCTAGAAGACATTAAGAAACAAAAAGCAGTTTTAGAAGTAGAAGTCAATTCATTAAAGCAAAAACTGCATAGATGGACAAGTTCATCTCAAATTGTCCAACACTTAGTGAGAGAGCGTAACAATGGGGAGGGTTTGGGATATAAATTGGTTCCACCACCACCTGAGACCTTGATGAACACTAAGAGTAAACCAATAAATAACAATCCAATCAAGGATCATGTGGTGTCTACTCCTCTTGTAAGTGATCCAGATTCCTCATGTACATCAAATGAATCTGGAACTAAACAAAAAGAGGCCACTTCAAAGGCAAAAGGTAAAATGCCTTGTGTTAATCTAGAAAAAGAGTTTGAAAAGGTTAATATAATGTCTGGGTCAAACAAAGTAAAATCTGAACCTAAAAAGACTATTAATTTTAACCAATCACGTGTTTCATATCAACGTCCAGATAAACAAAATGGAAAGGATGTTAAGAATGTTAAAACAATTAAATTTGTTAAACAAGATAAAACATCAAAAGAAGTAGAGTCAAAACCCAAACAGAACAATGTCACTCGGGTGTCACACACGTCTCCACAAAGACAGTTCAATCATAAAGTTGATAGCAGGTCATGCTACAACTGTGGAGAGTGTGGACATATTGCTTCTTACTGTCCTTACTATCAGACACCTAGGAAGAAAGTTGAACTTCAGGAATCAAAATCTAGGTCTTCTAAGAGGAGCTCATTGACTCCACCTAGAAGAGCTAGTGAACCTAAAGTTCAACCCATTAGCCAGTCGTCTGTTTATCACAAACAGGCCTTACACAAATCTGGCTTATGGAAAGAAAAGCCAACCTCAGTGTCTGATAATGAGGACAAGAAGACACCTGAGCTTCCTTCACCATAAAGGTCAATGGGTTGAATTCATGATGTATGATGCCTCTAGGAAACCCAAGCCAGTAAAGGCTTGGGTTCCTAACCTTAACTAATGTTTTCAATTGAATGTGCAAGGGTGTTCGCTACAGTGCTGAGACAAACACGTGGATTGTCGATAGCGGAGCATCCAGGCACATGACAGGGAACAGGGTACTCTTATCAAACGTCAAACATAATAGGAGGCCATTTTCATTTGCGGGTAACAAAGGAGGGTATATCACAGCTCAAGGAGAAGTGGGAAATTAGAAAGTGAAGTTTGATAAAGTAAACTACGTTCAACAACTTCAAAACAACTTACTTTCTGTAACCCAAATATGTGACAAAGGATTTAAGGTTATATTCGACAACAAGAAGTGCTATGTCCTGAAAAAGGACTATGTTATTCGGAGGACCAAGTCTTGATGACAGCTTCAAGATATAAAGATCTTTATGTCTTGGACCTTTCAACAGCTTCCACAACGGATCATGAAGTTTAGTGCTTTTATCAAAAGCTACTGAGAAAGATTCCATCTCCTGGCATTGGAGAATGGGACACATAAATCCTCGGAAGATGAATCACTTGATCCAGAATGATCTAGTGAGAGGAGTCAACGTCAAAAACATCCAACTTCCGGATTTCTGTGTGGCGTGCAAGAAAGGCAAACAGACGAAGAAGTCTCATAAGGAAAAGAAAGTTCATTCCATCGATCTTCCTCTTGAACTTCTTCACATGGATCTGTTTGGTCCAGTCAGTACAAGAAGCATTACAGGCTACTTGTACTGCTATGTGGTTACTGATGACTACTCAAGATTCTCTTGGGTAATGTTTCTGAAATCCAAATCAGAAACATTTGAGTCTTTCAAGGAATTAGTAACTACACTGGAGTCTCTCTACAGGCTGAAGGTAAGACAGGTACGCTCAGACAACGGAACCGAGTTCAAGAATCAGTGGATGGAGGCTTACTACAAGGAAAAGGGAATTGTGCACTAGTTCACTTCTGCCTACACGCCTCAGATGAATGGCGTTGCTGAGAGAAAGAATCACAGCTTGATAGAGACAGCACGGACAATGCTAGCAGACTCGAAATTGCTTATCCAATTCTGGAATGAGGTAGTGGCAAATGCGTGTTACACGTTAAATCGAGTTCTGGTAGTTAAACGCCATGGCAAGACATGTTACGAGTTACTGCAACAACGTAAACCTAATCTAGAGTATCTCGAACCGTTTGGCGCACTGTGCACCCTACTGAAGAAGACTCAGGAGGGAAAATTCAGCGATAAGGCTGAAGAAGGTATTTTCCTAGGATACAACATACCGAACAAGAGAGTTTACAACAACTCAAAGGGTCTAGTAGAAGTGTGGTGTAACGTTGATGTTCAGAGATACACCACACCACCTACTGGAAAAGGACCCTCTTACCTTTTTGACTATGATGGATTCTTCAAGTCCTTCAACATACCTCTCTCCACTTCTGATGAAGAATTAGCAACCAATATGTTGTATGATGTTTTAAACTCACCGTCACTAGATTCAACATCAACTGGATCACAAGGGGACTCGTCTCACCACTCAGGGGGAGCACTCGAAGCAAGTGATTCCTCCTCAGAAGATGAAACTGTAGAGAATGACCAGAACAATCAGGAGGAACATGTTCCAATTCCTACAAGTCCACAAGCATCTAACATTGATGCCTCTGCGTCTTCGGAACCTCAAACTCCTACTACCTCAGATACTGAACCAAATGTTCATAATCTGGATTCTGAGGTAGTTGTTCCAACAACCCCTGGATCACGCCTAAATGTCTATCATCCTTTGGATAATGTCATTGGAGATGTGAGGTCAGGAGTTCAGACCAAAAATCAGCTGTACTCAGCTGATTATGCCACGGTAATGGAAAAGGGATATCTTCATGATGGTGCATATCGTTGTTTTGTGTCTCAGTTTGAGCCAAAGTATGTCAGTGAAGCCCTGAATGATAAGGCATGGGTGAGTGCCATGCAAGAAGAACTTCTTCAGTTCAAGAAGTTAGGCGTATGGACTCTGGTAGATAGACCTAAAGGTGCTAAAGTCATTGGCACCAAATGGGTCTTGAAATGCAAGAAGGATGACCAAGGTGTCATCATCAGGAACAAGGCTCGACTTGTAGTTCAAGGATTTCGACAAGTCGAGGGAATAGATTACATTTAAGTGTTTGCACCCGTGGCAAGAATGGAAGCCATCCGCATCTTCCTTGCCTATGCATCGTATATGAAGATTAAAGTTTATCAATTGGATGTGAAGAGTGCATTCCTTCATGGTGAAATCCGAGAGATAGTGTATGTCAGTCAACCCGAGGGATTTGAAGATCCATATCATCAGGACAGAGTTTACAAACTCGACAAGGCTTTATACGGGCTTCATCAAGCCCCAAGGGCCTGGTATGAGAAACTCTCGACTCACCTTGTGAAACACAGCTTTCGTAGAGGTGTTATTGATTGCACACTGTTTATCAAAGAGAAAGATGGTGATTTGTGCTTGTTCAAATCTATGTTGATGATATCATCTTCGGGTCAAAGAACGAAGAGTTATGTAAAGAGTTTGAAGCAGTAATGAAGGCTGAATTTGAGATGAGTGCCATGGGAGAGATGAAATTCTTTCTCGGGTTACAGGTGGATCAGACACCAAAAGGGATTTTTCTACATCAGACCAAGTATGTAGGAGACATTCTCAGTCGGTTTGACATGGAAAATGGTTCCGCAGCTGGAACTCCACTTGCTACAAATCATGAGGTAGCACCCGACGAGAATGGTGATCTGGTTGATGCCACCATGTACCGAGGAATGATTGGATCTCTCATGTACCTCACTGCCTCAAGACCTGATATTATGTATGCTACATGTCTATGTTCAATATATTAGGCAAAGCCAAAGGTCAACCATCTGATAGGGGTCAAAAGGATATTCGTTATCTGAAGGGTACTCTAACACTTGGGTTGTGGTATCCTCATGATGATGACTTTGAGCTCACGGCGTATAGTGACTCGAATTATGGTGGCTGCAAGATGAATTACAAGTCTACATCAACAGGGTGTCAATTCTTTGGGAGGAGATTAGTGACCTGGCAGTGTAAGAAGCAGACCTCGGTTGCATTGTCAACCTGTGAAGCCGAATACGTTGCTACTGCAAGTTGTTGTTCACAAATCATTTGGATTCAACAGCAAATGCGGGACTACGGTTTGAATTTCTCTTCTACTCCTAATTTTGTTGATAACTCTTCTGCAAATTGGAGTAACTAAAAATCCGGTACAACATCCTAAGACCAAACACATCGGCATAAAATATCACTTTATACGTGACTGCTTTGAAAAGAACTTAATCGATGTGGTAAAAATAAACACTGATTTTCAACGCGCTGACCTCTATACAAAGGCTTTTGACAAACCACGTTTTCTATATTTGTTAGAGGTCAACGGCGTTAAAAAGAAAAGTGATGTAATTCCAGATGATGACCATGTTTAGTCCGATGCATTTAGTCCATTTTTTTTATTTCTTTATTTATTCTATATTCAATTTAAATTATATTCATGTTACTTTGTTGTCTATTAAAATCCTAAAAAGCGTAAATCAGTTACGATTTTAGAATTTTAGAGGGAGAATAGGTCAGCCAGTAACATTAAAAAAAACAAGGGAGAAGGAGAGGCTAGCTGATAGATAGTAGATCGTATCTGTGATACAGATTCAATGACTTTGCAAAATGATAGTACACAGGAACAAATCAATTAGGACTTTAAAATGTTTAAAGTGGGTAAGATGCCAAATTCAAAGTATAAGTCAGTGTACTCTGAGCAATATAAAAGGAAAAATGATAGAAAAACTGGTTACTAGTAATGTAACACAACAAAAGTAGACCTAGAGATGCTAGACCACAGATGATATATCGGTAGATTCAACACAATAGATGATTAGACCTGGTTGGTTATCTCAAGATCAAACTAAGTTGTTCAACTGACTATGGGTTTCAATCTTATCACTGGTTAACACAATCAATAATATTCCAATAAGGGGTGACGAGCAAATAATGCCACAAATGTGAGCGGATGACCATAAATAGAGCAAAGCACGAAAAAAGAAAAGCAAACGCTATCAAGCTATTAACTTATGTTTTAGGTGCCTTATGTGCAAAAGAAAAATAAAGATGCTCTAACAAGAAGATAGGTTGTGTGCCTATCTACTGTGCGATGGCACTGACTTGAGGATAAGCATAACATAGATATTCTAGAATTCATTGTTGTTTGCCGCCTCTCTGCTGTGCGATGGCACTGACCTGAGGCTTGGCTTCTCTTTGAAAGCTCTAAGAATAGTTTCTTCTTGTCAAAGTACCCGTAGACCGCTCAAAATCTCCTGAGGAATGTTGATTACCACATAAGCGTGGGATCCACAAATGTTGGTTGAAATAAGTAAACCTTAAACTATCACCAATCTGTGTCAAAAGTCTGTGTATGGATTTAAATGGACCGGCATACTAACAATCATCATGGCTACAATTCTTGAAAGTCTAAATCAATGTGGGAATCTAATAGTACAAGTATGATTTCCTAAATTTGCTAACGACTCTCAATGAAAAACAAGAAGTGAGCATCAAAAAGTTTTTGATAACATGTCCAAATGATTTGACTTGCCTGTTTGATTCCAAATTGAATTGGTCCAGGTATGGTCAAAATAAATTGAAGCTGCCTATTCCAGAACCGAAACCATTAGATTTCTATCTTAGGATTTACACCTCACACAAAAAGTCAAAAACAAGTTTAGTTTTGTACTTCAGCTTATGTATTTTATTTTATTTAAATTTAGTCAATTCAGTTTGTTTAATATCGGACTACATCATGGAATTCAGTAAGGGAGTAAATCACCTAAAAGGGGCACGTCTGAGGTGACCACACGTGTTTTCAAAAGATAAATGGGTCACGTCTGAGGTGACAAAGTGTTTAAAAGGATCACGTTGAGGTGGTCAAGGTTTTTCAAATTAAAATGATCATGTCTGAGATGATCAAATGTTCATAATGTTAAATCAACAGTTTAAAAGGGTTTAAATGTCAAACGGTCATAAAGTAAAAAAAAATCACGAGTATGACCCATTCGCACAACTGGACCATGAGTATGGACCAACCGTACGAATGGACCATACTCATGCCTTATACAGCCGAATGGACATGAGTATGGACCATTCAACCGAATGGCTTATCAGATTGAGCCATTCAACCGAATGAGAGTGTGCGAATGAGTCAGTCGCCCGACTGAACTCTAGTCGGACGACTGAAGGTGATCAACTGATCCAATCGCACGACTGAGGTCCATTCGCCCGAATGAACTGAGCGAATGGGTCTAGTCGGCTGATTGAACTCAGATTCAGTATAAATAGGGTACAGTCGATCGCATTCGACTCATCACCCCCTAATCGCCCTTAAATCGCATAGCCTACCGTTACTCTGCCAAAATTTCATCAGACCAAGATTTTACACTTCTATTGACATTCTGACATTTGTGTGTGATCATACGGGTACAATGAGTTGAAATCTCACCGAAATCTGGAGTAATGGTGCCCTAATCTGTGAAATCAGACCCTCACAAGAACAGAACCATTAAACGGACTAATAACCTACTTAAATTAAGTAAAATGTTAAAAATAAGGTTATTAGGTTATTAGTTAAGTGATTGCGAGTCTAAAGAGCCATAACACAACGTTTAATTTCATGAATTGGTCAAGATTCGAATCTCAGTCAACCGAATAGTGGGTCATGCGACTGGTCGTCAGGATGAACTCCAATCGCACGATTGAGCTGGCCGAATGGCTCAATCGGACGAATGGATCATACGAATGAGCTCAGTCGGCCGACTGAACCAATCGCAGGCTCAGTCAATCTATTGAACTCACTCGCCTATTCATTCACCCGACTGAATCCAGTCGCATGACATGACAACCGACTAAACAAAGCACATGCTCAGTCGTGCGTATGAGCTCAATCGCACGACTAAACTTCAGTCGCATAGTTCATTCGCACGACAGACCAAAAGATTCAAATTTAGGAAATTCAAATGGCTATTCACTTACACACACTAACTTTTATCTATACTGTGTAATAGATGGCGAGTCGCTGGATCATGAGCACGAAGCACAACATATGTGCTCACCTGGATCTGACTTCCAGGAATGCCGCAGAGTTCTCGGGCATCATCACATTCCTACGGAGATCTAGGATATTCCGAGCTATCTCGACACCATGCACTTCTTACCGCTCAGGCCAACAGGCTTTCTGGGAAAGCGTTGTAGTGGACAGGTCCTCAGAGCCCCATTGCATCAGGAGCTCGATATTCGACGAGGATATTGAGATCACAGAGGACGATCTCCGGACTGTTCTAGAGTTTAGGGATAACACTGATTGTCCCACCCGTTTACACCGACTTACTGTTTGAGGATGTTTCATGAGGGCTAAGTAGTCTGGGGACATTAACGCAGGTGTGCTCAACAAGAGAAATCTGTGCCCCCAGTTCAAGTACCTCGTCCATGTGCTACTCAAGTGCATAGCTTCTCGGAAGGGAGGTTTCGACTAGCTTTCCGATCAGATCCATAACGCTTACGCAGCGTTGGTGCTGAACCACCCGTTCAGTTTCTCCAGGATGATCTTCAACTATCTGGTGGAGAACATCGAGGGGAAGGGGAAGGAGGGATTTGTACGTACCCTAGATTCATGCAGATGATCATTGATCAGAAGCTCCCTTAGATACCTAAGGAGAAGGAGGACACGGTGGTGCTCGAGGTGATGGATGATACCACCTTGGGTCGGATGAAGGTCTACAGGGGGAATCAGGTTAAACCCCATGTGAGACGACTGTTTGGGCATTTGATTCGAGTGGACTGTTTGGGCATTTGATTCTGAGCCGATTGTGCTCCCATCCGATGATTCTGATGATATTGACAGTGCTGATGGTGGAGATACTAGTCCCACCCACTCTAGGGTCACTACCGCATATGTTATATCTCCATCATCCACCCACGGAGGAGCTGAGATGGCAGGATTCATCATGACTTTCAACGTGATGAGGAGGACGAGTCGGACGAGGAGCCGTTGACTCGGACGGTGGGCAGCAAGGTGGTTGCCACCGAGAGAGGGATTAGGGCGGTAGGTGGACGCCAGGGTGAGTCTGGGGAGGCTGTTACTGATCCATCTTACACCCCAGACCAGTCCAGCAGCCAAGGGGGAGCATCTTCCTCGAAGGGATCGAGGAAAAAGAGGATGACTCAGCCGCACGGGATGAAGAGTAAAAGAAGGAGATTCACATTAATCACCACCTCGTCTACCACCACCACCACCATAGCTACCACCACCACTACCACACCCTCTACCACTATTACCACACCACCCACTACTACATCCATCCCATCTACCACCATATCTACCACACCTACTCCACCACCACTTTCATCTATACCAACCCCAATCTTCACCACTACCACCACCACCACCACTAGCCACCATGCCGGCCCATCATCGCACCCCGCCTATACATCTGGATCACCTCTACCTCCCAGTGGGGTCGAGGAACAGCTCTCGGCACTTAACCGTATGGTGTTGAGGCTGTTGGCTGCCGATGACGAGAAGACTTCTCAGATTCGTCAGCTACTAGACCTTGCTGCTGCCCAATCTCTGCAGATATCTCAGCAGGCACAACAGATAGAGCAGCAGGCCCAGCTGATGGATGCACAACGCGTAGAGATGTCCCAACTCCGGGAGCAGCATGCCCAATCAGCCAAAAGGATAGTGGAGTTGGAGACCACCAACAAGACCATCATGCTGCGGCTCAAGGGATCAAAGGATGAGCCTTTAAAGATCAAGGAAGGAGATGGAGATGATAGGGATGATGACCGTGATGATGATGATGACGATGGTGATGACATTGAGGATGATACTGATGATGGTAATGATGCTGGTGATGATGATGTTGATGATGATGAAGATGACACATCTGCTGCGGGTGCCACACCTGAAAGTGAGAGGAGGACAAAGAAAGCCCAAGATCAAAGTGCCTCCACAACCGCGCCGTCAGCAGAAGAGAATATGATCCAGGACAAGAGTAATACTTAGCTGTTTTTGTTATTTAAATCATATGTATTTGAATCTTGTATCATATTAATGAAATAAATGATTATATTTAATGTTGATGTTTTTGTTTTGATTATTAACTAATGATTGCTGTGTTGAATGTCTAAATCAAGCAAATCCAAACTTTCAGAGGGATAAATATGATGTTGCTCCCCTCCAACAGATCAAGACTCAGCTCACGTTGATTCTTGATCTGCAGGGTATAGTCAAGATATCGGTGATGTACACTCCTGAGGAAGGAGAAATCATTCACAATCTCACTGACGAGCAAATAGCAGAAATGTTCAAACTCAATGTCGACGAGATCGTGAAAGACGCTCCAACAGTCCATGTGGAAAGTGACGACGAGCTCAACGATGTGGATGAAATCGATATTGAAGATGTCACTGACCAGCATTATCCAGAGTACACTGACAATGCGGGTAATGTCATTCCCAATCTGGGAGACAATCTAGTCAGTGAAACCTTGGAGACTCTGCATAAACTGGAACAAGAGTCAGACAAGACTGAAGATAAGGCCCAAGCCTCTGATGCTGAAGTTAATATCAGAACGGCTGAGTGGGCTGCATGCTTTGAAGAGATAAGAGCCCAACGAAGTGCTTCAAAGTCGACTGTCTACACCAAGCTGTACAAAGTGAAGAAACATAACAAGGTATCGGGCAGAATCATAGCATGGGTGTAAGGCCCCGTTCCCGGAAACCTTACAGTTGGTCAATCATTGCACTTAAAAACATTATAAAACGTACATTTATTTTGCAGCGGAATTTAAAACATTTATTAATAACTAAAAACATGTCATATCATTTATTTACAACATTAGTTTTCATCTCAAATACAAAGACATGTCAAAATACAAATGCCAGCCTCAAAATGATCCCAGTAGCTTATGCATCCATGCCTGCAATTCCTCAGCATCAACAAATACCTGCCAACTATCATGCATACAAAAGTCAGCGACGCTGAGTGAGTTCTAGTTTTTATAATAAAATACTTTACTTTGTTAAAACCGTTCTTTACTTTATTTGAAATCATACTATACTTTACAATCGTTTGTGATCATACATCGTACGTACATACAAATAATATCATTATTATCTTCGTCATTACGTTCGTTAACTTCGTTCATTCAATGCATTACATTATCGTTCACTTCTCTTTCTAGATCCGGTCAGACTTTACCCTCTTCGCGGCACTCAGCCACAATTACTGAGGTCGAATGACAAAGATCCTGTTTAGTACGTTATTACGATAATTCATTAACGTTCTTTTCATACTTTGTTCTTTCATACATTATCTTTTGTTCATTACTCTTTATTACTCGAATCTTGTCTCATGCAATATCCCTGACTCATGCTCGAAAGCTGATGCTGTGCCGGGACCTGCTCACAAGCCCCCGACTCATGTCCGAAGACTGACACAACACCGGGATACGCGACAAAGATCCCATATTAGTCAATCACAGGGATTGAACTTCATCCGAGTCTGTTGCAACACAAAGTCGCTCACCTCATACCTATGCTTGGCTTTATGCCACACCCCCGAAGTTATACGTAAATCGGGTAACCATCATATGTTTCACCCCCAACATTATGGGTAACAACACCCCTATCAAAATAGGTAACAACACCCCCACTGAAATGGGTAACAACACCCCCACCAAAATGGGTAACAACACCCCCACCGAAATGGTAACAACACCCCCACCGAAATGGGTAACAACACTGAAGGTCAGTCACAAAGACTGGAACCCTTGCATGCACACTTTAGGATTTGCTGAACCTCACGCGGTTGAGCTTAAGGCATTTAGAGCCGTGCACCTCACTATACTTTGCTTGCAAGCCTCTTACGTTCACGTTTATTCATTAATACATGCATTCATTCATTAACGTTCCTCTTTTCATTATCTTCCAGTTTACGTTACATAATACTTCATTACGTTCATTAACTTTCAACGCAAAGCCAAGGGAAGACACACATAAATAGATAATAAGGAACATATACTTAATCATAAACATACACCATCACCATACAGGCAACATCATACATGCATAAGACACATCAAACAAAAGCTATCACATCATAACCAGGCCTATCTCCCCATTTTACCCCTTAAAAACCACTTAGAAAAACCTTAGGTCCAACTTGGGCGCATGGGACCTTTCAGACGCATGAGCCTGAAAATTCTAAGTATAAATTAATCTGGGCGCATGGGCACTATTTGGACACTTATGCCCTGTTTAGGCGCTTTGCAACTATGCAGGCGCATCAACACTTAGCAATTTCTAACACTTTGAGCGCATGGCCCTATTTAGGCGCATGGGCCAACTCTGGGCGCATGGCCAATCACTTAGAAGCAGGGCCAATCATGCTGGGCGCATGGGCCTCACTTTAGGCGCATGAGCCACCTTTGGGTGCATGGGCCACCCCTTGGGCGCATGGGTTACCCCTTGGACGCATGGGTAAACATGCTGGGCGCATGGACCACTGCTTATGTTCGTCCGAACATTTTGAAATGTTCTCTATACTATCAAACTCACCCGATTATCATTCTAATCATACCCAAGCATAAATCTAACATACTAAGGCCATATAGGCATGCTAAACCTCATCATGAACCCATAATTTACACTAAAACATACATACATCATTTCGAACATAAAGCTGTACACCCACGGTTATTTTCAAAATATTTACTTAGTATGCATATTAGCCCCAAACGAGTTGAAAATCAGTAAAAGAGGGGTTCTAGAAACTCACCTTAAGCAGCCTTTGAGCAACACACTTCCCGTTCGAGACCCACCTTCGATTCAGCTCTTGAATCCCGAAAACAAACACTAAACAACCAGAACTTTGGTCAAGAACTCGAAACCTAACTGAAACCGAGCTCGTATAAGAGAAGACTTACCTTTGAAGTTGCTTCTTCCACTTTCTCTCTCTAGAACCGGGGCTCTCTCTCTCTTCTTTCTTCCTCCGAGAGCAAAAGCAGCTTTTTGCTTTTCATATGGGCGACCATGCCCCTTAAATCCTTAAAATAATAAGGTTTGTACTTTGTACACTTTTTCCCCCTCCGCTTGTGCACAATTTCTATTCTTTCTATTTACTTTTCTTTTCCTTTTGTTTGAAATAGAAATTCGGGGTGTTACAAGTCTACCCCCCTTAAAGAGGTTTCGTCCCCGAAACCTGTCGCTTCTCAAACAGTTACGGGTAACACTGTTGCAGGACCGGTGAAGGGTGGTCACTTACAACACAACAACACAAAGAGGAGATTAACCAAACTTAATCAAACAGTAAACTGGATTAACCATAATAATGATGTTAAGAACACAAGTAACAAGTAAGAGTCAGAACAAGAGAACACAAGAGATTGGGTTTCAAGGATGCAATATAATGCTTTCTCAAGTTCTATTACAAGTGTTACAAAGCATTAAGAAAGATACTAAAACATGGAATACTTATACTACAACCTACAGCCGGCTATACTTTAAAGCCAGCTGGATACAATTGACTAGACACAAACAAAATCAATTGTAGAATCAAAAGGCATATCTGCCTTTTGAGTTGTGACTATGACATGCCATAGCTCACATCCTAATATATTATAAAAAGGATAAAAGTACATAAAGTAGAAAGCATGGACTCAAGACATCAATGTACAGTTACCAAAAGCATGGACCTTTTCACCAACTCATGTAAGTTGGTGACTTTACAGAGTTGCAGCGGAAAGGTGGTCCAGCTTTATGATAAAGTACATCAGATAAAGGAATATCTCTAAAAGTCTTCAGAAGAAATCTGTCTTCACTAAGTGGCTTCGGAAGACTTTGTCTCTGAAGCTTCGGAAGACTTTGTCTCTGAAGCTTCGGAAGACTTCACTTTTGGCTTCGGAAGATATTGGTCTAGGCTTCAGAAGATTTTACACTTAGAATATTTCTAGTGCATGGTGTAAAACTTCCGAAGCAATTCTACTTCAGTTCTTTAGTGCATTGCTTGCAGAGAGACTTTGGATGTTTTGGTTTGCATCAGACTTAAAGGAATCCTTACAAACTCCCCCTAGGCTGATGCTACCAAAATATTTAGAAGATCTTCAGATGTTAGTAGTCTTCAGCACAATGATAACCATACCCTTCTTCATTAGATGGTCAGGATCATTCAGACTTTCATAGTATTTTCTCATCTCAAAGAGATCATGCAGAGGTAAGTTGATTATGTCTTGCCATGTATAGACATTCTCAACACCTTGATCTCTGATTACATGCCATCTTTCTAGATTGATAGAGAAGGTCCAGGATAAGATGGGTGTCTCAGCTGCAAGAGGAGCCACTTGTATTGGAGTTGATTGGGCTGCCTCTTCATGCACTTCCTCAGGTTGATCTGACTCAGCCTGAGGTGTAGAGGTAGATGATTTAGGCTTCTTCTTCTTAGACTTTGGTTTAGAAGCCATCCTCTTCTTCCTCTTAGAGGACTTTAATTGAGAAGATTGGTTTGCAGCACCTTGTTGATCATCATTGTCTTTCTCAGTTGGGTGTTCCTCCCTCACAGGTTCAGAAGGAGAGGGAGTTTGACCCTGCTGTGGATCAGAAGATGAAGCTTGCTGAGGCTCAGCAGGAGGTCCAGGTTGTGTTGTCTCAGGTTGTTCAACCTTAACCTCCACTTCAGGTGGGACTTGACTTGAAAGAGAGTGTAAGTCAATCAGCTCTCCACTCTTGATCTTCTGCTTGATTACCCTGATATGCCCATCCATTGTGGATAGAGACATAAGGCCAAGTCTCCTTCCGGAGAATCCATACAGCTTCAAGAAGCTTATCATCCTCTGCCTGTCAACAGACTTCTTCATGCCCTTTTGGATGATAGCTCTTGATTTTGCAGCTTCTTCCCTTAGCTTCTTCTTAGTTGTTTTTCTGTCTTTGACTAACTCAAGCTCAAGTTGTTTTAAGTTGTTGGAGCTGTAAAAGATAGTCTATATTATCAACACAGTGAAAGTCAACCAAAGTCAACGTCACGGTCAAAGTCAACAAAAGTCAAACCCGACACGTTCGAGACGAGTAACCGAGACGAGACGTTGAAGATATAGATGACTAGGAGTTTTATTATAATAAATATATTTTGTGTGAACAAAATATATTTTACTTTCTTTGAGTCATGTTTTAGTCTAAATATATAGTCTAGGGGGTTATGTGTAAATATGGAAACTTAAACTAGACTATAAATAGCCTAATTGTAATTAGAATTAGGTTAATTGTTGCATGACCAATTGATTGAGGGTTTTACTTGTAAACAATATTATTAGCAATCAATAGAGATCAAAGAGGTTTTGATTGTGATTATCATTATTTTGATCTAATTCTTCATGATTTGATTCAAGTTTGATTATCCTGGAGTTACAATTTGGTATCAGAACCATTTTGGATCAAATTCACTGAAGATTTGAAGATTTTTAGAGAGAGAAGTTGAGGTTTTGGTTGTTTTTGTTCAATATCAAGTTTTCATCAAATTTGGATCAGATTTGAGTGTTATTGATATGGAAATTGATTGATGTTTGCTTGTTATTGGTTGGGAAAGCTCTGTTAATCATCAGATTTCAAATCCATTGAGATTTGGGCGATTTCAGATTGATTTCGTGTTGAAAAAGTTTTTCAGCTTCGTTCAGCGAAATTACCAGTTCATCCAGCGAAACTACGAGTTCTTCCAGCGAAACTACATCGGTTATCCTCATTGAAGTTGTTTTCTGCTGTCCTGCGAAACTAGTTTCATTGAACGATAGTTCAACAGTGCTTGTGTGCATATTACAAGCGAAATTGCTGTCGAAAGTATCTTTGAACGAAAGTTCAAGCTTGTTTTTGCGAAATTGTCGACGAAACTAAGCAGTCTAAAGCATTTGGGTAGCGAAACTGCTGCCGAAATTGCCAGCGAAAGTGTTGTCGGCTCAGCGAAACTATATTTTTCTGCGAAACTAGCTCTGCGAAACTATAATTTCGGCGAAACTATCATTTATTCAGCTAAATTCGAATGTTAAAGATGACTTTTTCCCCCTAGTTGGGATTAATTGAGTTCATCCCGATAAAGAAATTTTCATCGGTTTTGCAAGATTAATTGACCCCAGTTGCTAAGATTGTCTAGCGTGACATTTAAAAAAATATATATATATATATTTCCCGGGGTAGAATTATTCTAAACTTTTGGGAAAAATATTTTTGGGACGTTTAATTGTTCAAGATTTGTACAATCATGTCATCTTCAGAAGATTTTAAATCAGATAATCTCACAACGGCACAAAGCCGGTTTGATTCTTTTGCAACAATGAAGAAAGAAAAATTGTCAGATTTGATTGATCGATTCTTAAAGGTGGCAAATAATCTAAAGAAGCATGTTCCTGATCTCAGTAATCATGAACAGATTCAAAAGCTTCTAGACTCTCTTCCATCTGCATGGAATCATCAAGTTAAAATACCGAAGCAAGAAAGAGGTTATGTCAACACAAAACTTATGGATATGATTAACAGGCTAAAATCTCTCGAGTTGGATATCCAAAGAAACAAATTTCAACAAGCCGTGTTCCCACATCAAACCCACGCGCTTAATACTGATCTTGTGTCTTCTGTAACAAGCATACTTGATTACAAAACAGAGATGATTGAAAAGTTGAAGTTATTGAGAACTGATTCAGATTTAAACTCTAAATACAGAGAAACTGTTGAAGAGAATCGTGAAGATTTAAGAGTCGACAATGACAGTAAACCAGAGTCTATGAGAAACGATGATGATAAGGCTGGAAAAGCTGATAAGAGAGAGAAAGAGTCTGAGGTTGACAAGATGCTGAAGGTCAAAGAATAGGAACAACAAGAGATCACATGGGCTTGCAACTGTGAAAAGAGCTTAGCTGAAGAACGAACTATCATGGGTCTTCCTTATGAGACTGTTCAGGATATGTGTTCTTCGTCATGCAAAATCCGGTTATTTGGGATTTATAAGGCAAACAGATTGTTATTGGAAAATGAAACTAACAAAAGTCCTATTACAATGTAAAGTAAACATCTATACTAAAGTGAGTCCAACCTAACATGATCTTCATAAGTACTCAAACTCAACATAGTCATAGGACAAGGGAAGAAGTGCATCTGCCTGATAGAAGCTTGTGGCACTCAGGTAGTTGATCATTTTGATCCTATCTTCTTCTTTGTCTACCTTAGGTTCTTATTGAACCACATCTTCTTGTACAGAACTTTCTTGAACTGGGGAGAGAGTAGGAGCATGCTTGTAGGGTCTTTTTTGTCTCTTCTCCTCTTTGAATTGGAGAAGTAACCTTGCATCCTCTTTTTCTTTCATCTCTCTTGACACTTCCATGTCAGCCAGTTCATTTAGTTGTTCTAAGGGGAGAGAAATAATTTCATCTATGTCATAGTTCCTGGTCTGCAGGTAAGTAATCATGACTGCCCTCAACTCATCATCTTGAGTAATTGGTCTGGGGGCAGCCCTGATTGCAACTTGCATAAAACATGAAGACCCAGAGCAACTTTCTCCCCTTAGCTTCCTCTTCCTCTCTCTCTCTCTCTCTCCTCCTCCTCAATTTCCTCAGGAGTCAAAACCCTTTTCCCTTTATCACCCACAGACCTTTGTGGCTCAGGGTGGATAGAGGTTTGGCCTTCATTGCTTGGTGTAGCATCCATGCGCTGGCCAGAGAGAGGTTGAGAAGCACCTTCACTAGCAGGTGTCTGAGAAAAAATGTGGATCTCTGCAGCAGTTGATGATGATGAGACAGAGGTCTCAGGTTCTGCTACTGGGCCTTCAGTCAAGGTTTCCCCTATGAAACTAATCTTAGGGTCTGCCTCAACATCCACTTGACCGATGGCATTACCTGATTTCCTTAGTCTCCTTCTTAAGCTGAACTCTGCAGTGATCCTCTCTTGGATTGTTTGAGCCAGTCTGTCAGCTTGTCTTGATTTGCATGGGTTGACAAGTGGCATGTTGACTAGATCAAGACCTTCATAGAAGTTCAAGGTTTGATAATCAAATACTTATTATTGCCCTTGAACTCTATGAAGAATAAGGGCTCTTCTATCAGCATCATACCTCCACCCAATGATGTAGTTTGAAGTTCCTTGAGGTGGGGATGACATAGCCCTTGGTATACCTTCCTCAAAGAGACTCCAAATGATAGAGTCTATAGAGTCCTCATTAATGTGAACTTGAGGAAGTTGCTGAGAATGGACAATTGCAAGTGAGGATGGTGAGTCCTCAATGTCCATTCTCTGTGAAGAACTCTCAGGTTTTGTGGTTGCAATGACTTTCTCCCTCTTTTTGGTAGCATCACCCACTTGCATAGGTGACCTGGAGGATAGATCAATCACATCCATAGGTTCTTGTGTTCCTGGTTGAGCTCTTCTTAAAGGTCTCCCAGCTAGTTTTTCCTTAAGATATGAAATCCCAAGTTGCTGATCATTGACCCTGTTGTGTAAGGTAGTCACCTGAGATTCAAGGTGACTAACCTTAGAGACTAAATAGGAGCATGTTTTTGACAGTTTTTGCACCTTTAGCCCAGATTCCCCTCTTCTTCATCAGAAGAATCATTGGGGGATGAGATGATTGGACCAAAGCCTTCTCTCTCACCACCAGCTTCAGGTTCTTGGCTGCTGGATTTCCTTTGCTCATTAACATTCTCAGTTGAGATGTCAATGGGCTGAGTTGCCATGGTTGAGGTCTTAATAATGTAATCACTAGCAAAAGTGAGAGCCTCTTCCATATGGATATCCTGAACAGGATCAGAAGTATCCACCTCAGTTATAGGTGACTGATGTGGGCTAGACTGAGGAGACTCAGGAGTACTCATCTCTCTTTGAGTAGGGGAAGAGAAAAGAGACTCATGGTATTCACTGAAACCTAAGTCTTCATTAGTATAAAAGGAAAGGTTGGGAATGGGTTGATATAGATCTAAAGGCTGGGGATGGTAATTGTCCCCTGAAGGTTGTTCACTTGAGTGTTGAGACTCAGAGTGAAGGCTTAAGGCAGTTGGGCTTGTGAGCTCATCAGGGTGAGCATGAGGAACCTCAGCCTTGATAGTTGAACATGAGGGTTACTTGAGGCCTTTTTAGTGGTAGAGAGGTAGAAGGTGTGGGTTCAACACTAGCTTGTGTTGCTAGGTTGTCACCTTGAGCAATGAGCTCTAACATTTTAGGGACAAGGGCTATTTCTACCCCTGAGAAGCCTACAGTTGGCTTCTTCATGATTTAAAAGATTACGGGCTTCATCTGTCCCAATCTAAGAATATTATCTGTTTCCCTCAACAATGAGCCCAGTTCACAGTTGAGAATGTGTTGAACATATCTAGGAAACATATAATACTCTAAGGAGTCCAAGTTAGCATGCAAGTTTGTATAGACAAATTGAGAATACCTGAACTTGACCCCTTGAACCATTCCATGCACTATGAAGGAGAGATCCTCAGAAATCTGGTCCCACCCTCCATGCTTGTTTGACAAGCTGTGGATAACCACATGGAGTAGGTATTTCCACTGGGATGAGACCTTCCCTTTCCTGAAGGTCTTTACAGAGAAATCCCCCTCATAGCCCATCTGCTCAAAGGAATGATTAACAGCTTCCTTTGGGAAGGACAACTCACCTTCTTCATCATCCAGCTGCAAATGAGTGTTGATGATGGCCGGAGTGATGAAGATTGTCCTCCCTTGCACTGTGGCAGACAGTGCCTTGTCCCCATCCATGATGACCTCTTGGCAGGTTTTCCAGAATTCAAGCATATGATCCTCATAGAGAGTAGGATCAATGGTTAGGGAGGTGAAGTAATTTGATAAAGCTAAGAACTGGCAAATCTCTGAGAAACTTTCATCTTTCTCTGAGCTTAACAGAGCAACCTGGTTGTGTTGCCTGTGAAGTTGCATGGAGAAATCTGGGTTGTTTCTGCGGTTAAGGTTGGCCATTTGAGAAGCTTAAGGATGAAGAAAGGTGAAAAGCAAAGGCGGTTTGGGAATTAGGTTTGAGGAATAGTAGAATTGAAGAAGATAGTGAGGGAGAGGGGGAACCGTTGGGTATTTATGTGAAAAAGATTTGAACCAAAGTTAATGAAAGAGGATAAACTTTGAAATCCGAATGTCGGTCCCACCTCTGAAAAAGTAGTTTACTTTTGCTCAAAAAGTAGTTTTCTTGGAATTCGAAAAGCTTCCGAAGGTAAATTATCTTCGGAAGTTTTAATGAAAAAGCTTCCGAAGCTAAAAATGACTTTAGAAGATTTTCCTGAAAATCTTGAAAATTTTGCTTCGGAAGAGAAATAAACACTTGAATGCTTTGTATATAAAACAAGTCCTTAAAAACAAATAAGTGTCTGAGACAAGTATTTAAGCTTCGGAAGATAGATTGAGATTTCTTCCGAAGGTAAAATTTCTTTAGACAGTTATTTATTTTGAAGACATGATTTTCTTCCGAAGGTAAAAGATATATCTTCCGAAGGATTAGAAAATTTTCAAGAATCTAAGAAAAGTCTTCAAAAAGGATTTGATATCCAAAGAAAACATGAGCTTATGAAAGTGATGAACTAGACAACTTAGGACACATATATTTTAAGAAATAATTAGAATTAGTTTTAAGAAAATATCTACTCAAAGTTAATCATCCCAATAGCTGATATTAGATATTTAAATCTCTGTTCATCAAAAGCTTTTGTAAATAGATCAGCATATTGTTCATCAGTATGAACTTTGACTAGTTTAATTAATCCCTTTTCATAGTTATCTCTTATGAAATGATACCTGATATTTAAGTGTTTGGTCCTTGAGTGCTGCACAGGGTTCTCAGTGATAGAGATATCACTATTGTTGTCTATGTGGATACGAGTCTCCTTGAAGTTAAATCCATAGTCCAGCATCTGATTTTGAATCCAAAGCACTTGACAACAACAACTTATAGTAGCAATGTATTCAGCCTCAGCAGTTGATGCAACACACAGGATTGTTTCTTGCATTGCCATGAGACAACCCTTCCACCAAGGAATTGACAACCCCCAGATGTAGACTTTGCAGTCATGTTGCAACCACTAAAATCACTATCTGTATAAGCATACATATTGAAGTCAAGATTCTTTGGATACCACAAACCAAGTGTTGAAGCACCTTTGAGGTATCTTAAAATCCTTTTGACAGTGATTAGGTGAGACATCTTAGGGTTGGCTTGATATCTTGCACAAATACATGTAGCAAACATGATATGAGGATTGCTAGCTGTAAGATACATAAGAGACCCAATCATAGCCCTGTATAAGTGTTCATCTACATACTCCCCCTCAAGATCAGGTTCAAGGGAGTTGTTTCTGGCTATGGGTGTCATAGCAATCTTACAATCAGTCATGTTGAACCTCTTCAGTATGTCCTGAACATACTTTGACTGACTTATGAAGATGCCATCTTCAACTTGCTTCACTTGAATTCCTAGAAAGAAATTGAGTTCTCCCATTGCACTAATTTCAAATCTGTCTTTCATCAGCTTCTCAAACTCTTTGCAGAGCTTTGGATTAGTTGAACCAAAGATGACGTCATCTACATACACTTGAACTAAAAATAAGTCATTTCCCTGTCCTTTGATGAAGAGAGTTCCATCTAAAATACCTCTCCTATATCCATGTTTACAAAGATACTCAGACAATGTCTCATACCACTTCCTGGGTGCCTGATGCAGCCTGTAAAGAGCTTTGTCAAGCTTGCAGACATAATCAGGATGATCAGGGTCTACAAAACCAGGTGGCTCTTTGACATACATCTCTTCATCAATCACTCCATACAGAAAAGCACACTTCACATCAAGTTGAAAGACCTTGAAGTTTTTAGATGTAGCAAATGTTAGGAATATCCTAACAGCTTCTAATCTTGCTACAGGAGCAAAGACATCAGTGTAGTCAATCCCTTCTTCTTGTGTGTATCCTTGAACAACTAGTCTTGCCTTATTCTTGATGATAATGCCTCTATAATCCTTCTTATTCCTAAACACCCATTTGGTTCCAATGGTAGTCTTCCCATGAGGAAGAGAACAAAGGTTTCAAACTTTTTGCCTTTTGAATTGAAGCAACTCTTGTTGCATAGCTTCAACCCAACTTCCATCATTTAGGGCCTCATCAACTTTCTTTGGCTATATCTAAGATAAGAAACAAGAGTGAAGACAAACATTTGCTTCATGGGTTTGTCCTCTTGTTCTTACCCCTGTGACAACATCTCCAATGATGTTTGTGGTGGGGTGAGACTTGTGGATCCTAAGCTGAGGGATCACAGCAAATTGCTGAGAAAGATCCATATTTGAGAAATTTAGATCTGGCATAGATGATTCACCCTCCACATCACCACACTTATCAAGATTGACTTGATCCAATGAGTGTGTGACATCATTGATGTTGTCATCTATGGTGTGGTTATTAGCATCAAGGAATTCCTGATCACTTTTACCATCACCATTGTTGTCTTCCAAAATTGAGGTATCTTTATCTGGTTGTGGAGCCTCTGAGCTAGAATTTGAAGGCACACCAGATGTATCAGCTGAATTTGTCATTATAGTGCTGATAGAAACCTTATTTGCTGAAGTAGTTCCAACTGGAGCTGAAGATGTATGAGTTGAAGATCTTCCTAGCTCAAATCTTGGATCAGGATCACCTGTATTTAAATTTTCTGCAGCACCTGAAACATTCTCACAAGATTTGTTAAAACAGTTGGTAACTAAATCAAGATCAAATAGCCAATCAGGACCAGAACCAGCCACACAGGGTGTGTGTTCATTGAAAGTCACATTGGCTGACTCCTCAACAATTCTAGTTCTGAGATTGTATACTCTATAAGCCTTAGCTTAGGAAGAGTATCCAATGAAGTGTCCATCATCTGATTTCTCAGCAACTTGGCAATTTGATCTTTGGTATTCAAGATGGTGCAAGGACATCCAAATGACCTGAGAAAACCAATGAAAGGTTTTCTCTTATGCCAGAGTTCATAAGGAGTCTTACCATGTGTCTTAACTACTAAAACTCTGTTTTGCACATAGCAAGCAGTATTTACTGCCTCTGCCCAGAAGGTGATGGACAGTTTGGAGTCAGACAACATAGTTCTTGCTGCTTCAATTAGTGTCCTGTCTCTCCTCTCAGCAACACCATTTTGCTGAGGAGTCCTGGGAACACTATATTGTCTTGTAATACCTTTTTCATCACAAAATGTATCAAGAATTTGATTTTTGAATTCAGTCCCTTGATCACATCTTATGGTTTTGACCTTGTGATCACTTTGATTCTCAATTTTTAAGATGAAATTCTTTAGAATCTCAGGGGTCTCATCCTTAGTTCTAAGAAAGAAAACCCAAGTGAATCTTGAAAAATCGTCTGTGATCACCAAACATAAGAAGTCCTTCCTAGACTCATTACACTAGTGGGGCCAAAGACATCCATATGTAATAAGGGTAGGGGAGTAGTGATGGAGTTCTTTTCCTTAGGCTTGTGAGATACCTTATGTTGTTTCCCTTTCAGGCATGCAACACAATGATCATCACTTGTAAACTCTTTCTTTGGCATTCCAGTTACCAAATCATGTTTAATTAGTTTATTCATGTTCTTAAAGTTTACATTGCACATTCTTTTATGCCATAGGGAAGACTCATCACTATTTGCTTTAGACAGAAAGCATGAAACTTCTCCAGAGGGAGATGTTTCTTG
The DNA here is from genome assembly GCA_025215565.1 of Flaveria ramosissima. Classification (NCBI taxonomy): domain Eukaryota; kingdom Viridiplantae; phylum Streptophyta; class Magnoliopsida; order Asterales; family Asteraceae; genus Flaveria; species Flaveria ramosissima. The sequence continues at coordinate 62,787 of JACVEC010000093.1, read as the reverse complement.
CAAATCTATCTTGTACTGTTCCTTTTCCTGGAGGCTTTAAGCAGGATGTGCTCATGAGGAATGACCACTCCAGGCTTGAGAACAAGGCTTGAGAGAGTTGCCACAACTTTCATCAGAAGACAAAAACGCTTGAGAAGAGTTTGTCACTTGGAATGTGCTTCCTTGAGTGTAGTTCTCCCTGGGTGTCTCTGGGAAGGTGATGAAAGGACCCTTTGGTGAGTTGTCAGGGTAGCATATGAGATGATGTTGGGGTTCTATGCTATCCCTTTCAACCACATGCAGGGCTGAACCCAATTGATTATTGGAGTTTCCAGATGAACCTTGCATGTTCATCTCCATCTGGTAGCCACTGCGAATCTCATATAACTCTGTCAGAGTAAGAGTTTTGAGCTTTTCAATCCTCTTGATTACCACACAATAGTGTGTCCATTGCCTAGGAAGTGAGGACATGAACTTTCTTACAATGTCTCTGTTTTCAAGAGGAACTCCTCCATCCACAAGGGTATCCACTATCTTAACATACCTGAAGTATTGCTGAGTCATGCTTTCACCTGTTTTGAAGGTGAAGTTTTTAAACTGCTACTTCAGGAGATCCTTCATGTTCTCCTTGGCTTCAGAGGAGCCTTCATACATCAGTTTTAGTGCATCCCACAGCTGTTTAGCTGTTTTGCACTTCTTGAAACCTCTGTACACAGAGTTTGGAAGGGCAGTTTGAAGAGCAGTCATGGCTTTTCTATCAATCTCTACTCTCTTCCTATCTTCATCTGAGTAGTTAGCCACATCTTTGGGGATCATACCAGCATCAGTAGCAGAATGAGTGCTGGGTATGAAAGGTCCATTTTCAACAGACTCCCACATTCTTGAGTCTAGAGACTTGATGAAACCTTCCATTCTCATACACCAGGTATCAAAGTCATCAAGAGTGATCAGTGGGGGCTTGTTCATGGTTCCAGTTTTCCATATCAGTCTTTGAAATGGATGCCATTTGAAAGTTTAGTATTTGTGTGTGTGAGGCATCTTAAGATGGTGAGATCTTATATCAAGAGCCTGAAAAGCTCTGATACCAATTGCAGGACCGATGGGGTGGTCACTTACAACACAACAACACAAAGAGGAGATTAACCAAACTTAATCAAACAGTAAACTGGATTAACCACAATAATGATGCTAAGAACACAAGTAACAAGTAAGAGACAGAACAAGAGAACACAAGAGATTGGGTTTCAAATGCAGTATATTGCTTTCTCAAGTTCTATTACAAGTGTTACAAAGCATTAAGAAAGATACTAGAACATGGAATACTTATACTACAACCTACAACCGGCTATACTTTGAAAGCCAGCTGGATACAATTGACTAAACACAAACAAAATCAATTGTAGAATCAAAAGGCATATCTGCCTTTTGACTTGTGACTATGACATGCCATAGCTCACATCCTAATATATTACAAAAAGGATAAAAATACATAAAGTAGAAAGCATGGACTCAAGACCTTAATGTATAGTTACCAAAAGCGGAAAGGTGGTCTAGCTTTATGATAAAGTACATCAGATAAAGGCATATCTCTAAAAGTCTTCAGAAGAAATCTGCCTTCACTAAGTGGCTTCGGAAGACTTTGTCTCTGAAGCTTCGGAAGACTTCACTTTTGGCTTCAAAAGATATTGGTCTTGGCTTCGGAAGATTTTACACTTAGAATATTTCTAGTGCATGGTGTAAAACTACCGAAGCAATTCTACTTCAGTTCTTTAGTGCATTGCTTGCAGAGAGACTTTGGATGTTTTGGTTTGCATTAGACTTAAAGGAATCCTTACAACTGTCTCACCTATTCTTTGATCTTGCACTTAAACTTAGATCCCTTTAGGCTTCACTGCACCTGCACAAGTAAAACCATCATCCTCCTTAGCCTATTGTCTTCTTCTTAGTAATAATGGCCACCAGCTGCTTCTCGTGGTTGGATACTTTGTCCATCTCAGTATTCTCTAGTAGCATGATCATAACTTCATCGGCTGAGCTCTTTCATAGACGAGATGCATGAAACATCGGATGAGTTCCACTTAACTCATCGTGTAGCTCCAGTCGATGTGTCACTTCTCATACCTGAGCAACAACTAGGAATGACCCTCTACACTTTGGTATTAGCTTTACTCGACTCCAAACCAAGCAATCCGCTTTCCTGGTCGAAGCCTTCCTCATGCTTCATTGTCGTAGGTCGTCATCAAACTCTGGTTGTGCAAGGTTGAGCAATCCATCTTCTTGCAGCACTTAGGGTTTGAGTCATAGACTACTGATCAACTCACCCGGAGATGCATGTCTACCTACCTATGTCTGTCTTGAACAGCCTAGCAGGAACAAGCGCTCTCTCTCCATTCTATCGCGCAGTCCTCTAGGTCATTAGGTAACCTAGTAGACTTACTAATGGTGATTCTACATCAAAGGGCGTATCTATATTCTTACCACTAACAGGGAACTTAGCACAGCAAGGAGCAGAGATAAAACTTTTTACTAGCACCAGAATCAAATAACATTGAGGCTAAAGTTTGGTTTACTAGAAACGTACCTGACACAACATCATGGTCCGTCCTAGCTTCCTCCGATCTTCTTCACTCCCGAACCTTCCGCCCTCGGCTTCTTGCAATCCCTGCTCATGTGACGTTCCTCACCACAGGAATAACACCTCCCCATACCGCACTTCTTCGCCACATGTCCGGTCCTCCCACAACGGAAACAGACATTGCCCCCCAATCTACATTCCCCAGGGTGCCTATGTCCACACTTGTCACACCTTTTCGACCCCACACCAGTTATGACCACACGCTGATCATCCACTTGTGCACCTTTGCCACCTGGAGTGGCTCCGCCACGTCCCAATCGCTTCCCGTCCCATTCTTGATCACCCTCTCCTTTCTTGCTACTTTCAGTCACCATCACAGATCTTTCATCATACAACCTCCCCGCCAAATCAACCGCCGACCTAAAGGTGCTCGATCGGGCAGTGATCATGTGCCTACGAATGTCCGCCGGCAAGCCCTGAATGTACCTCTTGATCTTTCGCGAAAGAGGTATCACCTGATCCGGCACCAGACATGCCATCTCGTTGAACTTCGTGGTGTACTGTTGATGTGTCATCGTCCCCGCCTCCAGCTGCAGGAACTCTCTTTCAACTTTATCCATCTCACAATGAGGACAGAACTCCTCAAACACCAGCCTTTTCAACTCCCGCCATCTCATCCTTCCGATAACCCTGCTTTCCTCAACCTGGACAATATTGTCCCACCAACACAAGGCTGAGTCCACAAAAGAGTGGGCAGCAAACTTTACTTTCTGATCCTCCCAGCACTCGCTGATAGTCAATACAGCTTCCATCTCTCTCACCCAGCGGTGAGCAGTAGCAGCAGTGCCGTTTCCATCAAAGGTTGGGGGCTTGCATCGTTGAAACGCCCCATAGTTACAGCCTCATGCCGCCTCCGGCGCTGGCTCCTCCTCTTCTTCCTCTTTATCATCGAAGAAAACCGTTTCAATCTCGTGCCGTATCCTTTCGCCCGAAGATCTACCCCTTCCTTGTCTCTCCCCATCCCTAACCGTCTTCATCACTTCTGTCATTATAGACGGTAGAATCGTCCACATGGCATGTTGCACTTCCTTTGCAACCGCCTCTCTAATCGAGGCCCTCTGATTAGCATTCTCATCGCCGCCCTCCTGATAAGGGGTCTCGTGTTCCTCATGAACTACCCCTTCAGCCCTAGACCATCTTCTTGTGACCCGTGGTTCAGCACCACGTCCACCACCGCCTCCATCTTGCGAAGCCTTAGAAGATCTACCACTGGCCATTCTCTATCACACTGAAAGATTCAAACACTAACACGGTCACCCAAGGGAACAACTCAGTTTATGTCAAGTATAGTAAGTCCCTAATTACAGTGGCCAGTTGTGATTAGCCAATTACATTACTCTTCATACCCTGAGCATTACCTATCCTAACCACATTAGTATTTAAATCTATTAGCAACACATAAACCACATAACATGCGCACATATTACCGGTTAACGTTAACTTACATAAATCGTTTACATAAAACCTTTACCTGCAGGCACGTAGCTACTAGGACTTGCATCCCTTTTTCCTTTTAGTCCCATTCTCAGTTTAAGATTAGGTTTTCCAAATTATTTACCCAATTCACTTAAACTTTTGCTCTGATACCAACTTGTAAGGCTCCGTTCCTGGAAACCTCACAGTTGGTCAATCATTGCACTTAAAACATTATAAAACGAACATTTATTTTGCAGCGGAATTTAAAACTTTCATTAATAACTAAAAACATGTCATATCATTTATTTACAACATTAGTTTTCATCTCAAAATACAAAGACATGTCAAAATATAGATGCCAGCCTCAAAATGCTCCCAGTAGCTTATGCATCCATGCCTACAACTCCTCAGCATCAACAAATACCTGTCAACTATCATGCATACAGAAGTCAGCGACGCTGAGTGACTTCTAGTGTTTATAATAAAATACTTTACTTTGTTAAAACCGTTTTTTACTTTATTTCAAATCATACTATACTTTACAATCGTTCGTTATCATACATCGTACGTACATACAGATAATATTATTATTATCTTCGTCATTACGTTCGTTAACTTCGTTCATTCAATGCATTACATTATCGTTCACTTCTCTTTCTAGATCCGGTCAGACTTTACCCTCTTCGTGGCACTCACCCACGATTACTGAGGTCGAATGACAAAGATCCTGTTTAGTACGTTATTACGATAATTCATTAACGTTCTTTTCATACTTTGTTCTTTCATACATTATCTTTCGTTCATTACTCTTTATTACTCGAATCTTGTCTCATGCAATATCCCCGACTCATGCTCAAAAGCTGATGCTGTGCCGGGACCTGCTCACAAGCCCCAGACTCATGTTCGAAGACTGACACAACACCGGGATATGCGACAAAGATCCCATATGAGTCAATCACAGAGATTGAACTTCATCCGAGTCTGTTGAAACACAAAGTCGCTCACCTCATACCTATGCTTGGCTTTATGCCATACCCCCAAAGTTATACGTAACTCGGGTAACCATCATATGTTTCACCCCCAACATTATGGGTAACAACACCCCCATCGGAATAGGTAAAAACACCCCCACCGAAATGGGTAACAACATCCCCACCGAAATGGATAACAACACCCCCACCGAAATGGGTAACAACACCCCCACCAAAATGGGTAACAACACTGAAGGTCAGTCACAAAGACTGGAACCCTTGCGTGCACACTTTAGGATTTGCTGAACCTCACGCGGTTGAGCTTAAGGCATTTAGAGCCGGGCACCTCACTATACTTTGCTTGCAAGCCTCTTATGTTCACGTGTATTCATAAATACATGCATTCATTCATTAACGTTCCTCTTTTCATTATCTTCCACTTTACGTTACATAATACTTCATTACGTTCATTAACGTTCAACGCAAAGCCAAGGGAAGACACACATAGATAGATAATAAGGAACATATACTTAATCATAAACATACACCATCACTATACAGGAAACATCATACATGCATAACACACATCAAACATAAGCCATCACATCATAACCAGGCCTATCTCCCCATTTTACCCCTTAAAAACCACTTAGAAAAACCTTACGTCCAACTAGGGCGCATGGGACCTTTCAGGCGCATGGGACCTTTCAGGCGCATGAGCCTGAAAATTCTAAGTATAAATTAATCTGGGCGCATGGGCACTATTTGGGCGCTTCTGCCCTATTTAGGCGCTTTGCAACTATGCAGGCGCATCAACACTTAGCAATTTCTAACACTTTGGTCGCATGGCCCTATTTAGGCGCATGGGCCAACTCTGGGCGCATGGCCAATCACTTGGACGCAGGGCCAATCATGCTGGGCGCATGGGCCTCATTTTAGGCGCATGAGCCACCTTTGGGCGCATGGGCCACCCCTTGGGCGCATGGGTCACCCCTTGGACGCATGGGTCAACATGCTGGCCGCATGGACCACTGCTCATGTTTGTCCGAACATTCTGAAATGTTCTCTATACTATCAAATTCACCCGATTATCATTCTAATCATACCCAAGCATAAATCTAACATACTAAGGCCATATAGACATGCTAAACCTCATCATGAACCCATAATTTATACTAAAATATACATACATCATTTCGAACATAAAGTTGTACACCAACGGTTATTTTCAAAATGTTTACTTAGTATGCATAATAGTCCCAAACGAGTTGAAAATCAGTAAAAGAGGGGTTCTAGAAACTCACCTTAAGCAGCCTTTGAGCAACACACTTCCCGTTCGAGACCCACCTTCGATTCAACTCTTGAATCCCGAAAACAAACACTAAACAACCAGAACTTCGGTCAAGAACTCGAAACCCAACTCAAACCGAGCTCGTATAAGAGAAGACTTACCTTTTGAAGCTGCTTCCTCCACTTTCTCTCTCTAGAACCGGGGCTCTCTCTCTCTTCTTTCTTCCTCCGAGAGCAAAAGCAGCTTTCTGCTTTTGATATGGGCGACCATGCCCCTTAAATCCTTAAAATAATAAGGTTTGTACTTTGTATACTTTTTCCCCCTCCACTTGTGCATAATTTCTATTCTTTCTATTTACTTTTCTTTTCCTTTTGTTTTAAATAGAAATTCGGGGTGTTACAATGGGCATATTTTGAAGATCTCAATGTTTATGTAGTTAAACGTGAGCAAGGGATCGAGTACTTCAGGTTCCCACACGACCTCGACCTGAAGACTCTTCCTGGATTTGAGCTGAACAAGTTAGCGAAGCTGAAATTGCTATACGCTGATCCACGCAAGATGTCTGGATGGTTTGAAGCAGCTCTGAAGAGAGAGTACGACACCAGATGGGTCAACTTCAAACCTCAACAACCAACAAGATAAATCCGAAGGTCTGAGGTTGATACCATAACTGGAAAACCAAGAATAGTGATGAAGTGGAGTCCTCCATGCACCATGTCTAAGATCCCACTACGGGAAATGCCACAGGACTTCACTTCACACTTCAAATGGTGGTACTATGATTGGAGGACAGGAGAGGCAGTCATAGTCTTGAACAAAGAAGGCAAAATGGATACTATCAGGGTATTTGACCCGATATGGCTCACAAGCTTGTCTGCAAATGATGTGTACACATTATATAAGTGGTCACTATTCAATGACTCTCAAGATATTGTATAATCTCTACAGTTTCAGAATGTTATACCACTCTACTTTGCGTTTGAGATACATGCAGGAGTCACAAAAGAAGAGAAGTACAAGAAGTATGAAGAGGTGATGAAGAAAGTAAGACATTAGATGAAACTAGGTCCAAGGGGGAGTTTGTAGGTACATGTGTCCCTAGTTTCTGAACTGAATGTAATATGTCTTTAATGTCTTACACTTATGTAATAGTTGGGTACTTAATGAAATGTAAATGTTTGGTTGTGTTTATAATGTTTAATATTTCACTAATGAGTTGTTTAACGCATATTGACTTGATTATATAGGTTTGTGGTTGTTTGAATGAATTTTGATAATGTAATGATTAATAAATACATTCAAACTTAGTAATATGAAGTTCTCATGCGAATGGCCCATGCGAGTGGACCATACGCATGAACAACTTCATGCGAATGACTCAGTCGCACGACTAAACCAGGAGACTGGATAAGTCGTATGATTGTAACATGAGATTGGCTCAGTCGCACGACTGAACACTCAATCGTGCGAATGGATCAACCGCATGGCTCAATCGCACGACTGAACCATACTAATGATTCAGTCGCCCGAATGAGCAACCCTAACCTATAAATACCACCTAATTCGTGGAAAAACGGAAAAATTCATATCACTTCGACTCCAGACGTACCCTAGCCGTCCAGAGACCTCTAAGAACCTGTTCCAAGTTCACATATCGCACTAGATCGATTCCATATCGTTCTTAACGTTTAGATTCAATCCATAATTGATTCGACGTGCGTTCTCACTGATTGGATCGCCAATCAAATAGGATTCCGCACAATTTGATTCGGTATACACGTTAATCAGTTAGTATTTCGTTCAATACACGATCCTAATAGTAGCAAACCAAGATTTACCTCAAGGAGGTAGTATCTCGTCATGGAGTACCGATCTCGGTAATCTCTGATAAAGACAGTTGTTTTACCTCAAGAATTTGGAAATCCTTACTTCAAGGTTTGGGTACTCGTTTGGACATGAGTATTACCTACCATTCACAAAAGATGGTCAAAGTGAAAGAACTATTCAAATGTTGGAGGATTTGCTACGAGCTTGTGTGATTGACTTTGGAAATTGGGATACTCCTCTACAACTGGTCGAGTTTTCCTACAACAATAGTCATCATAGTAGCATCAAAGCTGCTCCATTTGAAGCGTTGTGTGGAAGGAAGTATTACTCATCACTTTGTTAGGCAGAAGTTGGATAGAAGCAATTGATTGGACCTGAGATTATCTAGGAGACTACAGACAAGATTAATCAAATCAGAAAGAGGTTAGAAGCCGCTGTAAGTCGACAAAAGAGTTATGCGGACAATCGGAGGAAACCATTGGAATTCCACGTTAGAGACAGAGTTTATCTGAAGGTCTCGCCTTGGAAAGGATTTGTTAGGTTTGGGAAGCAAGGAAAGCTTCGCCCTCGTTATATCGGACCATTTGAGATAGTGGCACGAGTTGGTCCCGTTGTAAATTGAACTCAAGCTACCCAATGAGCTCAGTGGAGTACATGATGTGTTGCGTGTATCCAGTCTGAAGAAGAGTCTTGCTGATGAAACTATGGTTATTTGATCTATTGGACTCAACAAGTGCATTAAAAGGATAATGCTTGCCATAATCAAACATAATGTGTTCTAACATCCAAACAATTATTAACTAACATATTTTTATCATTAACATTCATAACAGACACTAACTATTGTTTAAATTTCTTTTTCAAGTTTGTAGATAAAAGAAATTTTTGCACAAGTGTCTGCAGCGGATGAGGAACTATCCACAGCGGATGAACATGTATCAACAACGGATGAAGAACAACTGCCAAGTGCCTAAAGTGGATGATCAACTCACTCACAGCGGATGAACAAAGTTCACAGCTGATGAATAGACTATAGCGGATATTCGTCACAATGGATGAACACGCCACAGCGGACAAATAACATCACAAACATTCAAACAAGTGTTCACGGTGGAAAACATCCAAGACACAGCAGACAGATTATTCAACAACCACAGCGGGCGACTTATCATTCATAGCGGACAATCAATCATCCATAGTGGACGACTTAGACTTAGGATTTTATGTAGTTTTGCTTTACATAAGGGTATTTTTGTAACCGTACATAACTTCATGTATAGGCTATAAATAGACAGTATACTATGTATGATTGACTAACATCATAAGAAACACATCTATCCAAAGAAATCTATCAAAGAGAAGATGGAATTGGCTGACACATGTATGTGTCCTGTACATGTATGTATGTAAGGATGATGTTCTTGAGCTCATCTTGCTTTTGGATTTCTAAAATAATTGAAATGATCCATGAAATATAATGATCATGATATGAAATCTTTGGGTTTTTAATTGAATTTTGATGAAATGAAAAACTTTGAATACAAGTTACTTGCAATAACAATCAAGAGTGGATTAAACATGACCACTAATAATGATTTTACAAGATTTAAACTTATCAAAATAAAGATCTACGCAAATCTGGAAAAAATGGATTCAAAACATGTTAATAATAAGTTAAAAATAAATAATACTACTATCATTAATTATTTTGATGATTAGGCTTAATTGCATAAACGTTTTACGTTTAAAAACACGTTATGAACGGTGTTTTTCGGGTAAAAAACTGGTATTTTTGCACCGATTTGTACAGAAAGTAATATTATATTTAATTTAAAACTCATGTATTTAAGTATGTAACTTATCTACAACATGTATGGACATCGGTATTAATTTTATCATCCGAAACACCGAAAACCGACAATTTCGGGTTGAAAATTTGGGAGTGCTTTGAAACTGATTTTAAACTGAAAATTTCAGAATGTTTTTAGTATAAAATGGTTATTTTAAAACATGAATAATGATCATAAGGTGTGCACAAATTTATGTACGGTTTTAGCATGTGAAAACGTGTGGTCGCGGGTTAAAAATCACCGTATACGGGTAAAATTTGAGTTAGACATAAAAGAACATATTTGTAAAATAAAACTTGACATAACATGATTTAATTTATTTTTTATTACTGAAAAGAATATTTAATTGTTTAAAATATTAATAATTGTTGGTTAAAAATAAATAAAATGATATTTTATAAAGGGTAATAAAAATGATAAATAGTTTTCTTAAAAAGAACAAGACTACGCATATATTTTTATTATTAATCTTAGATAGAATGTTATATAAATAAGTATGTTTTTTTATTAATGCGTAACTTAGTAATTTTTAAGGTCATATTTACATAAATTTTTATATGTTTTTTTGTGTGTAATATGCGGTTATCATTTAGGGTTAAATGGTTTATTTAGTAAATAATATTTGTCACCTATAATATAAATTATTTAACCAAACCGAAAGTCACCAAAATATCATTTAAAAACGGGTTTCATGACAAGTCTAGTAAGTTGGGTGAATAACTTGCGCGGTAGACTTATTATTTGACAATTGATAGGTACTTTGTGTTTAGGGCATTAAATGTTCGTTTGTATTCCCGGGCTTGATTTTGCTAGATCACCCTTGTCGCGTTTAAGTTTAGTTTTTACAGCCTCTATTTTTAATAACGTTTTATTTAACTATTTTAGGGGAAAACATGCTATAATATTTTTATGAGTGATATGATCCAATTATGTAATAACTATATGATCTTTATGATGGTCTTGAGTTGTTGTTTTATTTGTGCATGATGGGCCTCGGCCATAATCATGAACCCTAGGAGGGCCACATGATATATTGGTCGATCTATTAGGTTTGACAACTGCCCCTCATGAGTGGTCGCGCCGGTCGGTTTATACGGAGGTGCAGGACCGTTTAAGGGCTTAAATACAATTACAACACAACAACACAACGAGAAGATTAACTAAACTTTAATCAAACAGTGAACTGGGTAACCAAAGATGATACAAAGAACACAAGTAAAGCAAGAGACAGAACAAGAGAGTATGGGTTTCAAGGAGGCAGTATATTGCTTTCTCAAGTTCTTTTACAAGTGTTACAAAGCATAAAGAAAGATACAAGAACTTGGAATACTTATACTACAACCTACAGCCGGCTATACTTTGAAAGCCAGCTGGATACAATTGACTAGACACTAACAAAATCAATTGTAGGATCAAAAGGCATATCTGCCATTTGACCTTGTGACTATGACATGCCATAGCTCACATCCTTATACATTACAAAAAGGATAAAGTACATGAAGTGGAAAGTTACAGACTCAAGACCTCAATGTACAGGTACCAAAAGCAAGGCCCTTTTCACCAACTCATGTAAGTTGGTGACTTTACAGAGATGCAGCGGAAAAGGTGCTTTATGGAACAGTACATCAGATAAAACATGTGTACTAAAAGTCTTCGGAAGAAATCTGTCTTCATAGATTGAAGCTTCGGAAGACTTTGTCTCTGAAGCTTCGGAAGACTTCATGTTTGGCTTCGGAAGATATTGGTCTTGGCTTCGGAGATTTTACATTGGTCTTGGCTTGGAAGATTTCCCTTAAGTATTTTCTAATGCTTTGTGTAAAACTTCCGAAGCATTCTTCACTTCAGTACTTAGTGCATGTTGCTGAGACACTTAGGCTGTTTTGGGTTGCATCAGACTTCAGGAATCCTTACAAACTCCCCCTAGGCTGATGCTACCAAAACACTTAGAAGATCTTCAAATGTTGGTAGTCTTCAGTACAATCAGGACCATTCCTTTCTTCATGAGATGGTCAGGATCATCAAGACTCTCATAGTATCTTCTCATCTCAAAGAGATCATGCAGAGGTAAGTTGATTATGTCTTGCCATGAGTAGACATTCTCAACACCTTGATCTCTGATAACATTCCATCTTTCTGGATTGGTAGAGTAAGTCCAGGACAAGATGGGTGTCTCACTAGTTAGAGGAGCCACTTGAATAGGAGTTTTTGGGCTGCCTCATCATGCACTCCTCAGGTTGATCTGATTCAGCCTGAGGTGCAGAGGTAGATGACTTTGGCTTCTTCTTCTTAGTCTTTGGTTTAGAAGCCATCCTCTTCTTCCTCTTGGATGTCTTTAACTGAGAAGACTGGTCTGCAGCACCATGTTGATCATCAGTGTCTTTCTCAGTTGGGTGTTCCTCCCTCACAGGTTTAGAAGGAGAGGGAGTTTGACCCTGCCTAGGATCAGAAGATGAAGCTTGCTGAGGCTCAGCTGGAGGTGCTGGTTGAGGTGTCTCTGGTTGTTCAAACTTGACCTCCACTTCAGGTGGGACTTGACTTGGAAGAGAGTGCAAGTCAAAGTTCTCCACTTTTAATCTTCTGCTTGATCACCCTAATATGCTCATCCATAGTGGATAGAGACATGGGGCCAAGTCTCCTTCCGGAGAATCCATACAGCTTCAAGAAGCTCACCATTCTTTGTCTGTCAGCAGACTTCTTTGCATTCTTTTGAATGATGGCTCTTGACTTTGCAGCTTCTTCCCTTAGCTTCCTTTTAGTTGTCTTTCTTTCCTTGACTAACTCAAGCTCAAGTTGCTTTAGATACTCGAACTCAATGAAGTCATAGGACAAGGGAAGAAGTGCATCTGCCTGATAGAAGCCTGTGGCACTCAGGTAGTTGATCATCTTGATCCTATCTTCTTCTTTATCTACCTGAGGTTCTTGTGGAGCCACATCTTCCTGTGCAGGACTTTCTTGAACTGGTGAGAGAGTGGGAGCATGCTTGTAAAGTCTTTTCTGTCTCTTCTCCTCTTTGAGTTGGAGAAGTATCATTGCATCCTCTTTCTCCTTCAACTCTCTTGACACTTCCATGTCAGCCAGTTCATTTAACTCTTCTAAGGGGAGGGAGATGATTTCATCAATGTCATAGTTCCTGGTCTGTAAGTAGGTAATCCTGACTGCCCTTAACTCATCATCTTGAGTATTTGGTCTGGGGCAGCCCTGATTGCAGCTTGCATGAAGCTAGATGACCCAGTAGAACTTTCTCCCCTTAGTCTCCTTTTCCTCTCTCTCTCTTCCTCCTCAATTTCCTCAGGAGTCATTATCCTTTTCCCTTTGTCACCAACAGACCTTTGTGACTCAGGGTGGATTGAGGCTTGGCCTTCATTGCTTGGAGTAGCTTCCATGCTCTGGCCAGAGAGAGGCTGAGAAACACCTTCACCAGCAGGTGTCTCAGATGGAGTTTGGACCTCTGCAGCAGTTGTTGATGATGAGACAGGGGTCTCAGGTTCTGCCACTGGGCCTTCAGTCAAGGTTTCCCCTATGAAACTAATCTTAGGGTCCACCTCAACATCCAGTTGACCGATGACATTGCCTGATTCCCTAAGTCTCCTTCTTAGAGTAAACTCTGCAAGGATCCTGTCTTGGATTCTTTGAGCCAGCCTGTCAGCTTGTCTTGAATTGCTTGGATTGACAAGTGGCAAGTTGACTAAATCCAGTCTTTCATAGAAGCTCAGGCTTTGGAATTGAAAAACTTCTTGTTGGCCTTGAACTCTTTGAAGTATAAGGGCTCTCCTGTCATCATCATACCTCCACCTTATGATGTGATTGCCAGTTCCTTGTGGTGGAGATGAGACAGCCCTTGGTATACCTTCCTCAAAGAGACTCCTGATGAGAGAGTCTATAGAGTCCACATTAATGTGAACTTGAGGAAGTTGCTGAGAATGCACAACAGCAAGTGAGGATGGTGAGTCCTCTATGTCCATTCTCTCTGAAGAACTCCCAGGTTCTGTGGTTGTAACAACTTTCTCCCCCTTTTTGGTAGCATCACCCACTTGCATAGGTGAGCTGGAGGATAAGTCAATCACTTCCACAGGTTCTTGTGTTCCTGGTTGAGCTCTCCTTAAAGGTCTCCCAGCTAGTTTTTCCTGCAGATATGAAATCTGGAGTTGCTGATCATTGACCCTGTTTTGCAGGGTAGTCACCTGAGATTCCAAGTGACTAACCTTAGAGACTAAATAGGTGCATGTTTTTGACAGTTTTTGCACCTTTAGTCTCAAATTCCCCTCATCTTCATCAGAAGATTCATTGGGGGATGAGATGATTGGACCAAAGTCCTCTCTCTCACCACCAGCTTGAGTTTCTTGGCTGCTGGTTTTCCTCTGCTCACTGGCAGCCTCAGTTGAGATGCCAATGGGCTGAGTTGCCATGGTTGAGGTCTTAATGATGTAATCACTTTCAAAAGTGAGAGCCTCTTCCATATGGACATCCTGAACAGGTTCAGAAGTGTCCACCTCAGTAATAGGTGACTGATGGGGGATAGACTGAGGAGAGTCAGAGGTACTCATCTCTCTTTGAGTAGGGGAGGAGAAGAGAGACTCATGGTACTCACTGAATCCTAAGTCTTCATCAGTGTAAAAGGATAGGTTGGGAATTGGTTGGTTGAGATCCAAAGGCTGGGGATGGTAGCTGTCCCCTGAAGGTTGTTCACTTGAGTGTTGAGACTCAGAGTGAAGGCTTAAGGCTGTTGGGCTAGTGAGCTCATCAGGGTGAGCTTGAGGAACCTCAGCCCTGATAGGTGAAGTAATGGGAGTGGTTTGCTCCTCAGGAGAAGTGGGAGCTCTAGTGTCCACTTCTTCCTGTAAGGTTGAGTATTTGGGGGCCTGCACAGACTCAATAGCCTGAGCAGGGGTTCGTTTGGATTTTCTTTGGTAGGTGAGGGTGATTTCTGGTCTTTTTAAGGGTAAGGACAAAAGAGGTGTGGGTTCAACACTAGCTTGTGTTGCTAGGTTGTCACCTTGAGCAATGAGCTCTAACATTTTTGGGACTAGGGCTGTTTCTACCCCTGAGAAGCCTACAGTTGGCTTCTTCATTATTTTAAAGATGCCGGGCTTCATCTGTCCCAATTTAAGAATATTACCTGTTTCCCTCAACTGTGAGCCCAGTTCACAGTTGAGAATGTGTTGAACATATCTAGGAAACATGTAATACTCTAAGGAGTCTAAGTTTGCAAGTAAATTAGTATAAACAAATTGTGAATACCTGAACTTGACCCCCTGAACCATTCCATGAACTATAAAGGAGAGATCCTCAGGAATCTGGTCCCATCCACCATGCTTGTTTGACAAGCTGTGGATAACCACATGGAGCAGGAATTTCCATTGGGATGAGACCTTCCCTTTCCTAAAGGTCTTTACAGAGAAATCTCCCTCATAGCCCATCTGCTCAAAAGAATGATTAACAGCTTCTTTTGGGAAGGACACCTCACCTTCTTCATCATCCAGCTGTAAATGTTGGTTAATGATGGCCGGAGTGATGAAGATTGTCCTCCCTTGCACTGTGGCAGACAGTGCCTTCTCCCCATCCATAATGACCTCTTGGCAGGTCTTCCAGAATTCAAGCAAGTGATCCTCATATAGAGTAGGATCAATGGTCAGGGAGGTGAAGTAGTTTGACAGAGTCAAGAATTGGCAAATCTCTGAGAAACTTGCATCTTTCTCAGAGCTTAACAGAGCAACTTGATTATGTTGCCTGTGAAGTTGCATGGAGAAATCAGGGTTGTTTCTGCGGTTAAGGTTGGCCATTTCAGAAGCTTAAGGGTGAAGAAAGGTAGAAAGCAAAGGCGGTTTAGAGAATTAGGTTAGAGAAATAGTAGAATTGAGGAAGATAGTGGGAAAGAGGGGGAACCGTTGGGTATTTATATGAAAAGGGATTTGAACCAAAGTTAATGAAAGAGGATAAACTTTGAAATCCGGAAGTCGGTCCCACCTCTGAAAAGGTAGTTTACTTTTGCTCAAAAAGTAGTTTTCTTGGAATTCGAAAAGCTTCCGAAGTTTATTTGTCTTCGGAAGTTTTGATTGAAAAAGCTTCCGAAGCTAAAATGGCTTCGGAAGATTTTCCTGAGAGTCTTGAAGATTTATGCTTCGGAAGAGAAATAAACCCTTGAATGCTTTGTATAGGAATAAACAAAGCTTCCGAAGGTTAATTTTGCTTCGGAAGGAAAAGGTCCTTAAAATAAATAAGTGTCTGAGATAAGAATTTTAAGCTTCGGAAGATGAATTTGACTTCTTCCGAAGGTAAAATCTCTTAGACAGTTATTTATTTTGAAGACATGTTTTTCTTCCGAAGATAAAATTTTATCTTCCGAAGTATCAAAATTTTCAAGAATCTAAGGAAAGTCTTCAAAAAGAATTTTACATCCAAAGAAAACATGAGCTTATGAAAGTGATGAACTAGACAACTTAGGACACACATATTTTAAGAAGAAATAATTAGAATTAGTTTTAAGAAAAAGTCTACTCAAAGTTAATCATCCCAATAGCTGATATCAGATACTTAAATCTCTGTTCATCAAAAGCTTTTGTGAACAGATCAGCATATTGTTCATCTGTATGAACTTTGACTAGTTTAATTAATCCCTTTTCATAGTTATCTCTTATTAAATGATACCTGATGTTGATGTGTTTGGTCCTTGAGTGCTGCACAGGGTTCTCAGTGATAGAGATAGCACTATTGTTGTCTATGTGGATAGGAGTCTCTTTGAAGTTAAATCCATAGTCCAGCATCTGATTTTGAATCCAAAGCACTTGAGCACAGCAGCTTGCAGCAGCAATGTATTCAGCCTCAGCAGTTGATGCAGACACACAGGATTGTTTCTTGCATTGCCATGAGACCACCCTTCCACCAAGGAATTGACATCCCCCAGATGTAGACTTTGCAGTCATATTGCAACCACCATAATCACTATCTGTATAGGCATACAGATTGAAATTTGGATTCTTTGGATACCATAGACCAAGTGTTGAAGCACCTTTGAGGTATCTTAAAATCCTTTTCACAGTGATTAAGTGAGACATCTTAGGGTTGGCTTGATATCTTGCACAAATACATGTAGCAAACATGATATCAGGCCTGCTAGCTGTAAGATACATAAGAGACCCAATCATAGCCCTGTATAAGTGCTCATCTACACACTCCCCCTCAAGATCTGGACCAAGGGAGTGGTTTCTGGCTATGGGTGTCTTAGCAATCTTACAATCAGTCATGTTGAACCTCTTGAGTATGTCTTGAACATACTTTGACTGACTTATGAAGATGCCATCTTCAACCTGCTTCACTTGAATTCCCAGAAAGAAGTTGAGTTCTCCCATTGAACTCATCTCAAATCTGTCTTTCATCAGCTTCTCAAAGTCTTTGCAGAGCTTTGGATTAGTTGAACCAAAGATGATGTCATCTACATATACTTGAACCAGCAATAAGTCATTTCCCTGTCCTTTGATGAAGAGAGTTCCATCTATAGTACCTCTCCTGTATCCATGTTTACAAAGATACTCAGATAGTGTCTCATACCACTTCCTGGGTGCCTGATGCAGCCCATAAAGAGCTTTGTCAAGCTTGCAGACATAATCAGGATGATCAGGGTCTACAAAACCAGGTGGCTGTTTGACATAAACCTCCTCATCAATCACTCCATATAAGAAAGCACACTTTACATCAAGTTGGTAGACCTTGAAGTTCTTGGATGCAGCAAATGCCAGGAATATCCTAACAGCTTCTAGTCTTGCTACAGGAGCAAAGACATCAGTGTAGTCAATCCCTTCTTCTTGTGTGTATCCTTGAACAACTAGTCTTGCCTTGTTCTTGATGATGATTCCTCTATCATCCTTCTTATTTCTAAAAACCCATTTGGTTCCAATGGTAGTCTTCCCATGAGGAAGAGGACAAAGGTTCCAAACTTTCTGCCTTTTGAATTGAAGCAGCTCTTGTTGCATAGCTTCAACCCAACTTCCATCCTTTAGAGCTTCATCAACTTTCTTGGGCTCTATCTGAGATAAGAAACAAGAGTGAAGACAAACATTTGCTTCATGGGTTTGTCCTCTTGTTCTTACCCCTGTGACAACATCTCCAATGATGTTTGTGGTGGGGTGAGACTTGTGGATCCTTAGCTGAGGGATCACAGCAAGTTGTTGAGAAAGATCCAAATTTGAGAAATTTAGATCTGGTCTGGAAGATTCACCCTCCACATTATCACACTTATCAAGATTAACTTGATCCAATGAGTGTGAGACATCATTGATGTTGTCATCTATGGTATGGTTATTAGCATCAAGAAATTCCTGATCACTATCACCATCACCATTGTTGTCTTCTACAAGTGAGGTGTCTTTATCTGGTTGAGAGGCCTCTGAGCTGGAATTTGAAGGCATGCCAGATGTATCAGCTGAATTTGTCATTGTTGTGCTGATAGAAACCTCATTTGCTGAAGTAGTTCCAACTGGAGCTGAAGATGTATGAGTTGAAGGTCTTCCTAGCTCAAATCTTGGATCAGGATCACCTGTATTTAGATTTTCTGCAGATCCTGAAACATGCTCACAAGATTTGTTAAAACAGTTGGTAACTAAATCAAGATCAAACAGCCAATCCGGACCAGAACCAGCCACACAAGGAGTGTGCTCATTGAAAGTCACATTGGCTGACTCCTCAACAATTCTAGTTCTGAGATTGTATACTCTATAAGCTTTAGCTTGGGAAGAGTATCCAATGAAATGTCCATCATCTGATTTCTCAGCAAACTTGGCAATTTGATCTTTGGTATTCAAGATGGTGCAGGGACATCCAAATGACCTGAGAAAACCAATGAAAGGTTTCCTCTTGTGCCAAAGTTCATAAGGAGTCTTACCATGTGTCTTAACTACTAAAACTCTGTTTTGCACATAGCAAGCAGTATTAACTGCCTCTGCCCAGAAGGTGATAGGCAGTTTAGAGTCAGACAACATAGTTCTTGCAGCTTCAATAAGTGTCCTGTTTCTCCTCTCAGCAACTCCGTTTTGCTGAGGAGTCCTGGGAGCACTATATTGTCTTGTAATACCTTTTTCATCACAAAATGTATCAAGGATTTGGTTCTTGAATTCAGTTCCTTGATCACATCTTATGGTTTTGACCTTGTGATCACATTGATTCTCAACTTTTAAGATGAAATTCTTCAGAATCTCAGGGGTTTCATCCTTAGTTCTAAGGAAGAAGACCCAAGTGAATCTTGTAAAATCATCTGTGATCACCAGACAGTAAGAGGTCCTTCCTAAACTCATTACACTGGTGGGGCCAAAGAGATCCATATGTAACAAGTGTAGGGGAGTAGTGATGGAGTTCTTTTCCTTAGGCTTGTGAGATACCTTGTGTTGCTTCCCTTTCAGGCATGCAACACAATGATCATCACTTGTAAACTCTTTCTTTGGCATTCCAGTTACCAGATCATGTTTAATTAATTTATTCATGTTCTTAAAGTTTACATGGCACATTCTTTTATGCCATAGGAAAGACTCATCACTATTTGCTTTAGATAGAAAGCATGAAACTTCTCCAGAGGGAGATGTTTCTTGCAAATCCATCTTGTACATGTTCCCTTTCCTGGGGGCTCTGAGCAGGATATGCTCATGAGGAATGACCACACCAGGCTTGAGAACAATGCACTCATGCTCAGTAAAGAGCATGTTATGACTCTGATCACAAAATTGGGATACACTCAGAAGATTGTACCCAAGCTCCTTAACAAAGTTTACCTTCTCAATGCTGAGCTTACCATTTGTGACCTTGCCCCTTCCAGAAATGTAACCACCTTCATCTCCTCCAAAAGCAACTGGTCCTCCATCAATTCTCTCAAAATTATGGAGTAGAGACCTATTGCCTGTCATGTGCCTGGAACAGCCACTGTCAATTATCCAGACATTCCTGTTTGTCTTGAGCTGTTCCTGCACAAAGAAAATGATTAGTTACATTTGGAAACCCAAGCCTTACTTGTCTTGGGCTCATTAAGTGTAATAGAAGGTAATGCAACAGTAATAGATCCTATGGTTGTACTATGGGGATCTTCAGCTGTTGTTGATGGAGAAACTTCAGTCATTTGGTCTTTCTTAGACTTCCACACCACCTTTGGAGTCTTGGACTTGACCTTCAAAACCTTAGAAGCTTTTGAACTTCACAAGTTTTGATGACTGATCCTTCGGAAGAATCTACAGTCACTGCAGCAGACTTTAGTGCTTCGGAAGAACTCCTTTCTTCCGAGACCAACTTTGCTTCCGAAGGTAATTTTCCATTTACCTTCTTCTTTGATTTGGAGCTTCCGAAGGAAACAGACTTTCCTTCCGAAGCTTGAGACTTCTTGAGACTCTTTGAAGTCTTTGTTTTGGTCATGTGGACAGTACTTTTAGGATTGTATGGGCAATCCTTAGCAATGTGAGAAGTACTTTCACACATAACACATAACATTTTCTTCTTCAAAAAGTCTCCTTTGAGAGCAAGACTGGCTTTGGTCACATCCCTTCTCCACCTTCATCTTGGTAGATGCTGAGACAGTTCCTTTGGGCTGTGAACTGTTCTTGGAGTTTGATGGTCCAGGCTGTGCAGCAGTGGTACACAGCAGCTCAGTCTTCTTCTTTGTACTGAGATGATTTGAACAAGAACCATGACTCTTAGCTGAGGAGTCTTGGTTGATGTCTTCAGTCCTTACTACTTTGAAACCTGCAGAGATAAAAACTTGTTTCTGCTTAGCATCAAAAGTAGCCTTGATTTCTTGAGCCTTCTTTGCTTTCCTTTTGCTCTTCCTGATCAAGTTCTTTCTCTTGGACTTGGTCATCACAGTTGATTTCTTCTCCTCAGAAGGATAGTGGCCCTTGGAAGAATCCTCTTCTTCACTCTTCTCAGAGGAATTCTTCACTATCACTTCTTCATCATCCTCACTATAAGGATCTATGAGAGGAAGCTCATCTTCACAAGTTCCACACCTAGGAGATCTTACAGACAAGATTGTGTGTGGAGGAGCTATCTCATTTGATCCCAGTCCCTGTCTATTTTGATAACAAACCTTGTTGTGCAGGGATGAGGATATCATGTTCTTGAAGGTCTCTTCTTCAAGAACACTCTTCTCTGCCTTGGCTTTGCTGATCACAAGCTCAGCCTGGCACTCAGTCAACTTAGTGATGAGATCTTGGATCTGAGTTCTAAAATCTGTATGTTCATGTTTTAGTACTGAAATGGTTTTCTCCAAGTCCTCTATCTTTAACTTGTAATCATTTTCAGACTTTCTAAAATCAGATTTTAATATGTTTAATGACTCAAGATCAGATCTCATCTCTAAGTTGTAGGACCTGTATCTATTTACTTTAGCAATGCATTCAGGGGAGCAAAGATGTTCCAATACCTTGGCTTCATCATGGTCAGCCATCAGTGCTTGGTTTGGAGAAGCATCCTCCACCTGAAAACTCCAGTCAAAGCCTCCCTCTTCAACAGCAACAGCAGCATGTTGCTTTGTCTTCTCAGCCTGAGGGGCTTTGTCAGTGTAGTTTGGTCTGGGTTGTGTTTGGCCCCCATTTGCTTTAGGTGCCTTACACTCCCTAGCAAAGTGACCCATAAGGTTACAGTTGTAACACTTAACTTTGCTTTTATCCAGCCCAAACTTACCACTGGTAGCATTGCTTGGAAATCTTCTTCCTGTCCTCTTGTAGAACTTCTTGGCTCTGTGAGTGAGGAGAGCCATCTGCTGAACTATCTCCATGTATTCCAGGTCATCTGGATGGATACAGTCCAGGTCTTCAAGAGTGAAAAGATAATTCCCACAGCTTTCATCTGCAGACACAAAGGCTTGAGAAGAACTTGTCTCTTGGAATGGGCTTCCTTGAGTAAAGTTCTCCCTTGGTGTCTCCGGGAAGGTGATGAAAGGACCCTTTTGTGAGTTGTCAGGGTAGCATATGAGATGATGTTGGGGTTCTATGCTGTCCCTTTCAACCACATGAAGGGCTGAACCCATTTGATTGTTGGAGTTGCCAGATGAACCTTGCATGTTCATCTCCATCTGGTATCCACTGAGAATCCCATACAACTCTGTAAGAGTAAGAGTCTTAAGGTTCTCAGTCCTCTTGATCACCACACAATAGTGTGTCCATTGCCTAGGAAGTGAGGACATGAACTTCCTTACAATGTCCCTGTTCTCAAGAGGAACTCCTCCATCCACTAGGGTATCCACAATCTCAACATACCTGAAGTATTGTTGAGTCATGGTTTCACCTGCTTTGAAGGTGAAATTCTCAAACTGCTGCTTCAGAAGATCTTTCTTGTTCTCCTTGGCTTCAGAGGAGCCTTCATACATCAGCTTCAGTGCATCCCACAGCTGTTTGGCTGTCTTGCACTTCTTAAAACCTCTGTATACAGAGTTTGGGAGAGCAGTCTGAAGAGCAGTCATGGCCTTCCTGTCAATCTCTACTCTTTTTCTATCTTCATCTGAGTAGTTGGCCACATCTTTAGGAATCATACCAGCACCAGTAGCAGAGGGGGTGCTGGGTATGAAAGGTCCATTCTCAACAGATTCCCACATTCTTGAATCAAGAGACCTGATGAAGCCTTCCATCCTCATGCACCAGGTGTCAAAATCATCAAGAGTGATCAGTGGGGATTTGTTCATGGTTCCAGTCTCCATATCAGTCTTTGAGATGGAAGCCATTTGAAGAGTTTAGCTTTTGTGTGTGTGAGGGATCTTAAGATGGTTAGATCTTATATCAAGAGCCTGGAATGCTCTGATACCAATTGCAGGACCGTTTAAGGGCTTAAACACAATTACAACACAACAACACAATGAGGAGATTAACTAAACTTTAATCAAACAGTGAACTGGGTAACCAAAGGTGATACAAAAACACAAGTAAAGCAAGAGACAGAACAAGAGAGTATGGGTTTCAAGGAGGCAGTATATTGCTTTCTCAAGTTCTTTTACAAGTGTTACAAAGCATAAAGAAAGATACAAGAACTTGAAATACTTATACTACAACCTACAGCCGGCTATACTTTGAAAGCCAGCTGGATACAATTGACTAGACACTAACAAATCAATTGTAGGATCAAAAGGCATATCTGCCTTTTGACCTTGTGACTATGACATGCCATAGCTCACATCCTTATACATTACAAAAAGGATAAAGTACATAAAGTGGAAAGTTACAGACTCAAGACCTCAATGTACAGTTACCAAAAGCAAGGCCCTTTTCACCAACTCATGTAAGTTGGTGACTTTACAGAGATGCAGCGGAAAAGGTGCTTTATGGAACAGTACATCAGATAAAGCATGTGTACTAAAAGTCTTCGGAAGAAATCTGTCTTCATAGGTTGAAGCTTCGGAAGACTTTGTCTCTGAAGCTTCGGAAGACTTCATGTTTGGCTTCGGAAGATATTGGTCTTGGCTTCGGAAGATTTTACACTTAGAGTATTTTCTAATGCTTTGTGTAAAACTTCCGAAGCATTCTTCACTTCAGTACTTAGTGCATGTTGCTGAGACACTTAGGCTGTTTTGGGTTGCATCAGACTTCAGGAATCCTTACAAACCCCTTATGAGTTATGGAACAAGAGGCCACCGTTCATTGGCTTTCTAAGGTCCTTTGGCAGCAGGTGTACCATACTTAACACAAAAGACAATTTGGCAAAATTTGCTGAAAAGTCAGATGATGCTATCTTTGTTGGATATTTCTCCTACTCTAAAGCCTACAGAGTTTATAATATTAAAAACCAACAATTTGAGGAATCTTCCAACATTGTTGTTAATGAGCACACTCCTTGTGTTAGGGGGAATGGCCCTGATCATATCTTTGATTTAGAATTGTTTTCAAACTATTCTAAACCATCTTGTGAGAATGTTTCAGCTGGAACAGGTGTTCAAAGTAATTCTGATGAAGATCAACTGTTTGAGCTTCCCAGACCTATTCCAAGTTCTCCAATAGTTGCAACAAATCAAGTTCCCACTATTGAAAGATCTGACAGCATAACCATTTCAAGAGATAGTGGTACTTCAACAAGGGATTCAGCTGTTGATTTTCAAATCTCTTCAGGTGATCCTGCATAACACCAAGCTGATGGAAGCACCATCTTGAAGGAACATGCAACTGTTAATGATGCTTCACAGCAAAGAAATGATGATGTTTCTCTTTCATTCATCAGTCCTCATTGAATGAGTTTGAAACAACAACTGGACCAAGTATTCAAGCTCCTGAGCAAAATATGTCCAACTTGGACTTATCTTTGCAACTGGAGGTGATTCCTAGACTCAGGATTCATAACACTCATCCAGCTGAAAACATCATAGGGGAAGTCTCTGAAGGTGTGAGAACAAGAGGACAAACTCATAATGGGAATGTCTGCTTGTACTCATGCTTTTTATCCCAAATGGAACCCAAGAAGGTGGAAGATGCCTTGAAAGATAGTAGCTGGGTTGAATCAATGCAAGAGGAGCTGCTTCAATTCAAAAGACAAAAGGTTTGGAACCTATGTCCGCTATCATCTGGTCAAGTACCTATAGGCACCAAATGGGTATTCAGAAACAAAAGAGATGATAGAGGCTTGATTATCAAGAACAAGGCAAGACTGATGGTTCAAGGATACACTCAAGAGGAGGGAATCGATTATACTGATGTCTTTGCACCTGTTGCAAGACTTGAGGCAGTTAGGATCTTCCTTGCTTATGTTGCATCCAAGAATTTCACTGTCTACCAGCTTGATGTCAAGTGTGCCTTTTTATATGGGGATATAGATAGGGAAGTCTATGTATGCCAGCCTCCAGGATTTGAAGACCCAAAACATCCAAACTATGTGTGCAAGTTGGATAAAGCTCTATATGGGCTGCACCAAGCACCTAGGCTGTGGTATGAGACATTGTCTCAATTTCTCCTGAAGAATGGTTACACTAGAGGTACCATTGATAAGACTCTTTTCATAAAAAAGTCTGGGAAAGACATCTTGCTCGTTCAAGTCTATGTTAATGATATCATATTTGGTTCCTCAAATGACCAAATGTGCAAAGACTTTGAGAGCATTATGAAGAAGAAGTTCGAGATGAGTTCCATGGGAAAAATGGACTTTTTCCTTGGAATTCAGGTAAAGCAATTAAAGGAAGGGTTCTTCATCAATCAATCTAAGTATGTCAATGATATCTTAGAGCGATTTTATATGAAGGATTGTAAAGTAGCAAAGACACCTATACCCAGAAACCAAAATCTCTGTCCTGATTCTAAGGGGGAGGATACTGATCAACATCAGTACAGAGCAATTATTGGTTCTCTGATGTATCTCACAGCAAGTAGACCTGATATCATGTTTGCAACTTGCATTTGTGCAAGATATCAGGCTGCTTCCAAAGGTGTCTCACCTAATTGCTGCCAAGAGAATCCTCAGATACCTTAAAGGAGCACCTAAACTAGGTCTCTGGTATCCAAGAAATAGTGATTTTAATCTCTATGGTTACTCTGACAGCGATTATGGTGGCTGCAACATCAACAAGAAATCAACATCAGGTGGATGTCAATTTCTTGGTGGAAGGATCATCTCATGGCAATGCAAGAAGCAATCCTGTGTCTCTACATCAACTGCTGAAGCTGAATACATTGTTGCTGCTAGTTGTTGTGCTCAGCTGCTGTGAATTCAAAACCAGATGATAGACTATGGATTCAACTTCATAAGCACTCCTATCCACATTGACAACAACAGTGCAATATCCATTACTAAAAATCCAGTGAAGCACTCCAAGACAAAGCACATTGACATCAGGTATAATTTCATTAGAGATATTCATGAGAAAAATCTTATCAAACTAATCAAAGTTGATTCAAATGAACAATATGCTGATTTGTTCACCAAAGCCTTTGATGAACAGAGATTTAAATATCTCATTACAGCTATTGGGATGATAAATATTGATTAGTTAATCTCATTTGAAAACCTTTTAATGTGTAAAGTCTTATGTCAAAACAATCTAAGCCCTGTTACAAAAGATCTTTTCTTAAATTTTATCTAAGTATGAATTCTTCATAAGAGAAATTAACCCTCGGAAGATATCTTGCATATCTTCCGAAGCAAATTTCTCCCAGGATAATTTTCTTCTCGGAAGAGTGTTAAGTCTCGGAAGAAGCGATTGATTTCATATCAGATCTACTTCCGAAGCATTTAACACACTCCACCTGAAAGCAACATATACTCTCGGAAGTAAGCAATTTACCTTCGGAAGTAAATTTGCCTTCGGAAGAACATTACCTTCGGAAATGCTTTATACTCGGAAGAAAGATTTTACTGTGTAACGGAAATCTTTTGGGCCCCACACTATAAAAAGTAAAGATTTTGTTTCGGATTATTTAAATGGTCTAACCTTACCGCCCATGTCACATCATCCACTGAACCCTCACATCATCTTATCCAAAACACCCTTTAAACCGCCATTTCACCCATTTAAATACTTCTGGTTAATCACTTACATTCTTTTTACCCAAATTACTCTTCTTCAATTTACCTTATTCCAAACTATCCTTCTGTCATCTTCTTCAATGGCACTAAACCCTCAGCACAATCAGGTCGCACTCCTTGATTCTTCAAGGGATGTTGACTTCTCAGATATCATTTCTTTTCTGACCCAATCCTTATACTACACGGCTCTGACTGTAAACCCTACAATCTATTCAAACCAAATGTCTGAATTTTGGGCAAATGGTCGGATTAAAACCCTAAATGGGGTTCGTGTTATAAGGTCGAGCATTTGTGGCCAAGAGTTGGTCATCTCTGAACAGATCATCAGGGAGCATCTCGAGCTCCATGATGAGGGCGCTCCAACGGAATTCCCCAAAACAGATTTGGACAGTTCTTATCTCCAAATGGGATACGGTGGAGATGTTAGCAGGTCAACGGTTTACAAATTCAACTTCTCCTACAAGTGGAAGTTCCTGCTGCATGTGGTTCTTCACTGTCTGTCTAATAAATCTGGGGGATGGGATCAAATCCCATATGAATTTGGGTGCTTAGTTCATGGGTTGGTACAAAGCCTCCGCTTCAACTACTCAAGGTTTGTGCTGACTAACCTTATGGGAAATCTTCAAAGGGACACATTCTTCATGTATCCCAGGTTTCTCCAGCACATAATCAACTGTGAGCTGGATCAGGTTAAGCTTGTCTGTGCAGCTGCTCTGACTGCTCCTCAAATGAGGCCGACCATCTTCAAGACCTTGAAGAGAGTGTCTACCAACTTCACTGGAAGAGATACCGCACTACTTCCAGGTATGATTGAGCCAATGGCTCCTGGTGACATCCCTGTTAACCACACAGGTGATGAACCCACACCAGCAACTACCCTCACCCTGCCAAATCTACCTTCTCCACCCATTACTGTTACATATCAGAGACGTCCCAAACGAACCCTTGTTCAATCTACTCTGATTGAACAAGCTCCTCCTGTTCAATCCAAAAAGGCTAGAGTGGAACAAAAGGCTCCCACTCAGCCTGAGGTCCAACCATCCTTCACAATTGACCTCAATATGGGTCTTGAGTCTCCTCAGTCTTAGACCCATGAGCCCAAAACCCAAGCTGATAGCCCTTAGGGAGAGTCTCTATACTCCCCTGAGCAGCCACAAAAGGACAGCTCAATGCCTCTTGACATTGATCAAAGTCCCGGGTCATTAGGTCTCAATTCCCTATCTTTTACTGACCTTTTGACTGGAGCTGGTGAAGAGATTATGTCTCTTAAAGGCAATGAAGTTGATCCACAACACCCTCTCAAGGATCAACAGAGCCTAGAGAGACCCCTTATCTCTAGCCCCCATCAGCAAAGCCTTACTGAGGTGAGTCCCACTGATGTGGAGGGGACTCATGTAGATTCAGCTGCCACTACTGAAGGGCCTCAATGGATCCTCAGGACAGTGGTAACGAAACTGAGACTGAATCTACGGCAACCATGCCCTTTGATGACTCTGAAAGAGACATCATTGTGCAAGGGAAACCAGGGCGCCAAGAAACCATATCTGGTGGTGAGGATGAACATACGAGGTATGTTACCTCATCTCCCCATGATTCTTCAAAAGAAGATTAGGGAAGTATGCAACTCACCATTAAAGACCTACTTTCTAAAGTCTCAAACCTTGAATCAAAGGTTAGGACTTTAGAGGATAGGTCTGCCACTCAGCAACTTGAGATTGAAACTCTCAAGGCCAAACTAGCTGAGAAACAGATTGAGAGGTTTGTTAGGCATGTACCAATTCAGGTCTCCTTGACCTCTTCCTCTAGCTCATCAAGCTCTCAGGATGATGCTACCAAAAAGGGGGAGATGTTGAGGACAAAGTCAAAGACAGGAAACCGAAAGTCAAGCTCTCACTTCTTTGAGCTCAAAGTATCCTATGCAACAAGCTGCTATCTTCCCTGAGCCTCCTCCAGTTGTTTTTCAAGTGGATCAAAGGATGCTCCAGGATCTCAATAGGTTCTTTAACAAGTTCCTATTGGAATCCCTCATAGAACAGCCCGCCCTGATATGTCTATGATTTACTTTGGAGCTCAAGAGCTTCAGAGGTTGAATGCACCTTCTACCACTATTGAGGAAGTTGGTCAACCTAAGGTCCAAGTGGAACCTGAGATTAACTTCGAAGGGGAAACAAGGACTGATGGCCCAGCAACCGAAACAGTTGGGACAGAAAGTGTATTTTCACAGACTTCCGAAGCACAATTCAAAGCCTCGGAAGAACAAGCTCAAACTTCCGAAGCTGAGATTGCTGCTGCGGAAGGACTATTCTCACTATCCGATGATCTAATAGTCACAGATGCAATTGTGGAACTTGCATCTGAGGTTAATAGGGAGGATTTTCCAACCCAACCATTAGCTCTGACATCTGCATTGACTCCAGCTCCCACCTCTACTACCCAACCTGGATCTTCCATCCAAGAACCCCTAAAGTCTAGTACTTCCGAAGACATCAAAGGAAAGAAGAAAATGACTTCAGAAGAGCTTCAGGAGGAAGAAAGGTTGGAGAAGCTTAAAAGGAAAGGTAGGCTTCCAACTGGAAAACTGTTAGCTGCAAGTACCAAAGCAGCTGCAGCCAACCAGGAGGCAGTCAACAACCAAAGAAGAGTAGAGGTCATAGACAGACTTGTTAGTCTAGGGGCTGCAACTAAAGATGTACTCCTGCTACCATTAGAGGAGTTGATAGAGCTGGAAAAGACAACCTTGCTGCTAAAACAGCAAAAAGAAGAAGCTGCAAGGTTGGCCTTAGAAGAGGAAAGGGAGAGAAAGGAAAGAGAAGCTGATCTACAGCTCAGGAGAGAAAGGATAACCTTCCTACTCTCCAGAGGATTATCTCAAGAAGAGTTGTCTCCACATAACAGTGATACGATCTTATGGCTCTTCAACAAAGAGCAAGATCAAATGGAGAAGGAGAGAAAGAGAGCTGCAAGGGAGAAGCTTGTGCAAAAGAAGAAGAAGGAAGAGGAAGCTGGACTAACTGCTGCCAAGAAGATAGGTGAGAAAGCCTGGATGAAGAGTTATCTCAAAGCTCATGGCTTCTCTGGCAGGCAGGTGGGTCCTATGTCTGAAAAGACTCTCCAGCGACATGTCAGTGACATCAAGGCTGACATTCGCGTGGGGAAAAGGAAGGAGATGTATAGAAGGGGACAGGGGATGACCTTCAAAGCAACCACTCAACCCAACCTCAACCTGAACCTATACCTTTTCCCTTCCCAATCAAAACCGAACCAACTTCTGAACCATTCACCCCTGAACCCACACCATCACACCTACCAACCTCTTCACCTTAACCACCTAAACTACCTATCCTCCAACCCAAAACCTTAGCCAGAACCCAAACACCTCAACCTACCCATCAACCAATCAAACCATCCCCTCAGCCTTCTAAATATCTCTCCATGGAAGAATTCAAGGCAGTCAAGACTAAGCTCATAAACTGCACTACTCTGAGCGACATCTCCTGTGAGGAGGATTCAGTCAACTTGACTTATGTTGACGGATCCTCAAGTTCCCTCACAAGAGATCAATTTCTTGATCTGCCCAGAGGAACTTTGGACCAAGCTGCAAACCTCCTTGGCCTCAATTCAGACATGTTGAATGAGGAAGAAAAGAAGCTAAGGAGAAAGCTGGTGACTCTACTGGATACAAAAAAAGGAGACAGGGTACCAAGACAACCTCTTACACCCAGAAAGAAGATCATCCAGTGGAGGTTCGAAGACTCTTCTCACAACTTTGTTGTTGAAAGAGAGAATGGAGAGCTCAACAGGCTGAGTGCCTCATCTCTGCTACACTTAAGCAGGTTTGACATTGCTGAGTTAGCAGAGAAACCATTCTCCAACCCTTCAAACTCCGATATAGCTGCCCACATCAGAAATCATCTAGGCAGCCTTCATATGGCCGAGCTTACTGCTAGAAGCAAGGTTGAAGAGGAGTTGAAACTGAGAGAGGAGGAGGAAAGGAAAGGATCAGCAACCAAAGGCAAAGCCTTTCTTCAAATGGTTGAAAGTCCTGAACTAGAGTCCATAGTTAGATGGGAGTATGATTATAACTCCCGTCAACTAACTCTCTTCAGGGGGGACACAACAGAGGGTACATGTCATTCAAAGCGATAGACTGGATCTCCTATCCACCAATGACTTGTAGAAGCTTCTCAGCACTACTTCAGGGAAGAACAAAGAGACAGACAAATACCTTTTGTCCCTGGTGCTGAAGGCTTTGAGAAGCAGAAATAAGTGAAGTTTTGGTAGCATCAGCCTAGGGGGAGTTTGTTGGATCTAGAAAGGTTGTTGCAACCAAAACCAAGTCACTTAGAAGATTTTGGTACAACAAACAAAGGACTTCCAAAGCTAAGTATGGAACTTCCGAAGGAAGAAGGAGCTCTTCCGAAGACTAAGTGTAAAACACACTTCCGAAGGAAAACTCCAACTTCCGAAGACAAAGAACCTACTTCCGAAGATCAAGACTTAGAGATAAAGATCTGAAGTCAACTTCCGAAGTACAAGAAGTCCTCAAAGCCTCGGAAGCATAGAAGCCTCTTCCGAAGTATAAGTGGCTTCGGAAGAACAAGTTCTTCCGAAGCCAGTTAACCTTCGGAAGACACTCCTATTATCCAGTGGACATAAGTATGGCCTCTCTGACACTCCGCTGCAAATCTCTGAGATACTGCATGGCGTTTTCTCAAAAGCCATGTAGTTGACCATACTTTAATCCACTGTTTACCTTTTTATGTTAGTACAGTTGCCATCTTTAGTTGGTGACAAAAGGTAAGTCATGGACATGTCATGACTACCATATCTTAGATAATACTTTATCTAAGATACCTTAACTTTAGCATGTAGTATATGCTTTAGTCTTAGGTTTCCAGCTGGTATCAAAGTATATCCGGCTGTAGGATCTAGTATATATAGTTTCTCATTATAACTCTTGTTTCATGCTTGTAAGTGTCTTGTAATCTTGAGTTGAGAAGTAATATATACAAGTGCCTTGAAAATATATCTCTGCTTGTTCCTTTGTTACTTATTATATTATTATCAACTCTTGTAAAAGACATTGCTTCATCTGATTTGAGTGTTTCTATAAGTGAGTTTGAGAGAAATACAAGTGTTTAAGTGACAAACCTGATCCTGCAACTTCATATTTGGCTTCGGAAGATATTGGTCTTGGCTTCGGAAGATTTTACACTTAGAATATTTCTAGTGCATGGTGTAAAACTTCCGAAGCAATTCTACTTCAGTACTTAGTGCATTACTTGCAGAGAGACTTTGGATGTTTTGGTTTGCATCAGACTTAAAGGAATCCTTACAGATTATGAATTAAATAAAGAAACATAAAAGTTAATTTGAGCATAATAAATACAAATACAACGTAAAAATTTGAAAATTATGTGATCGAGACGGTTGTTGTTAACAAAAGTTAAAGTTGGAAGTGTTGCTGGCTAAATTAATAGTATGAATTATTATCGATCAATATGCAATAGTTAGGATTATTAAAATGCAATTTGATCACTAGATAAAATTATGGATTTCAAGGAATTGGTGTTTTTGTTAGGCATGGAGAAGATAAATGTGACAATAATTACGCAGGGTTGATGGAAGAGGGGCTCTAACAAAACTTTAACAACTATTTATGCAAGACATGTTGTATCTACACTCGAGTACCTATTGATGGAAGAAGGCTCTAAATGATCACGAGTGAATACTTGTCAAAGTGAAAGCCCTTGGGATTATTGAAATCTATGCACGAGCCTATGCAAATTGGGTTGAATGTGGTAGATAGCTGGTTCCTATAGGCCGTGGTCAACGGAAACTTATAATCGGGTACCGACAAACTACAAAAACAATTACTGCTATCGATACAATATTAAACTACAGTATATATGCATAAGACAAAATTTGATTCTTATCAAAAGATGCAACATTGTATATATGCATTATTTTATTAGTTCATAGACTTGTATATGATATAAACATGAAAGTTATTGTTTATGCTGGTCACTGAGGACTTGTATATGATACAAACATGAAAGTTATTATTTATGCTGGTTACTGAGCCTAATTGAACCTTTTGAAGTACAGGCATGAAGCCAAAGTCATCAAATTAATTGTTGAATGTATTTCATTAGAGTTACGTTTCATAAATCTGGGTCTTGATGAAAATTTAATAGGCATGGAACAAAGGATGCAAGATATCGAGTCCTTTTTAGATATTGGATCGAATGATGTCCGCATGATCGGGATCAAAGGGATGGGAGGTGCTGAAAAGACCACTTTGGCAAGAGCTATTTTTGATAAAGTATGTATTCACTTTGAAGCTAAAAGCTTTATTGATAGTGTGAGGGAAGTTTCTAAAGCATCTTTGTCTGGTCTGTTGTCGTTGCAAAGACAAGTACTTTTTGATTTGCTTAAGGATCGGTAACAACATAAGTAGTATCCATGATAGGAGAAACATTATGAAAAAGATGATGTTTGGTAGAAAGGTTCTTGTTGTTTTAGATGATGTTGACCATAGGGCCCAACTTGAGGCATTAGCCGGTGAACCTAACTGGTTTAAGCCGGGAAGTAGAATTATTACAACAAGAGATGAGCAAGTGCTCATAGCACATAGAGTGAAACTGATTCGGGATGTCAGACTATTATCAGATGAGGAAGCGATTCAACTCTTCAGCAAACATGCATTTGGGAGAGATATTCTGATTGAAAGGTACGAAATACAATCACTCAAAGTTTTACGCTATGTTGGGGAACCATCAAATTTTTGGGTTCATTTCTCTGTGGTAAAGATGAACTTGAATGGATGGATACGATAGAAAGACTAAAAACAATTCCATTGAAAGAGACCTTAGAACAATTAGAGTTGAGCTTTATGAGCTTGGAGGACGATTACAAGGAAATATTCCTAGATGTTGCATGCTACCTAAGGGGTAGGAGAAAGACAAAGCAAATAAACTACTTGAAAGCTGTGGATTCCATGCTAGAAATGGGTTAAAAGTTCTTGAACAAAAATCTTTGATCACAACTACAAAAGCATTTCATGTAGAATTCATAGATATACATCACCATATACAAGAAATAGGTAAGAATATTGTGCGTCGTCTACACCCAGATAAACCCAGTAGACATAGTCACATGTGGGTTCAAGAGGAAATTGAAGATGTATTGGCTAATAACTTGGTAAAAATCTATTTCACCTCATAAGACCTCTATTAAACTTACACATTTTTCATTAAGTTACTTGTTATTGTTGAATTCCAAGGTACTAAAGCAACAAGATGTATAGATATGAAACTCACCCCTAGGATTGTTCTAGACGGTCTTAGAAACATGAAAAAACTTAGATGCTTTATAGTAGATTATAGTAATTACAACAATGATTTTGTTGACCGTGTGAAGATTGATGAGGGTAACCAATACTTACCAAATGCATTACGGTATCTAAATTGGTTCTGTTATCCTCATTGGTGTTTACCTAAAACATTTCAAGGAAATAATCTTGTTGCACTTGAAATGCATGACAGCAAAATTCAGCTACTTCAGGAAGGGGGAAATGTAAGATGTTTGATTAACTGATTTACATGATTAGTTATAACCTTATACATACTTCCATTTGTTAACAACTTTAATTTATTTTTTTATTTTTTTGCATGATAGGTTCTAAAGAAGCTCAAATTTCTTGACCTCCAGCGTTCAACATTGAGGACTTTAGACCTCGGTTTGATTCCAAATCTCGAGAGGTTAGATCTTTTAGGATGTTATCATCTCACGGAACTGCATGCCCCTATTGGATGTCTTAAAAGGCTTGTCGACTTGAACTTACGTTAGTGCAGAAGATTAAAATCTTTTTCATGTATCAAACACATGGAATCACTTGAGGTTCTTAATCTTGGTTATTTGTCACTGAAAGAGTTCCCAGATATAATAGCATAGCGCTCCAATAGTAGTTTGTTAGAGCTTGATTTTTCATCAAACAAAGTAGAGGAACTACCTTCGTCAATTGAAAAGTTCCATAAGCTTGTTTCTCTAAAACTCAGTGGTTGCAGAAGACTAAAAAGTCTTCCAGACTGTATTCTTCGCTTCCCATGCTTAAGAAATCTTCACCTTGATGACTGCGCGATTGAAGAATTTCCAAAGGGCTCTGTCCAGTTGGAATGTTTGGAGTTATTAGATTTATCGAATACACGTATTAAATATCTCCCTGATAGCATTTGCACCCTCAAACATCTCAAAACACTACGTTTATGAGCTTGTGTGGTCCTTCAAAGTTTACGAAAGGATCTCAACCAATTAGAATCTTTGGAGGAATTAGACTTGTCATGTTGCAAGATAAGAGATATTCCAAGAAGCATTTGTATGTTAAAACATCTTAAAAATCTTTTTCTCGAAGATTACGAAGTTCTTAAGTTACCAGAAGATCTTGTCCATCTAAAATCCTTGAAGAAACCAAGTCTTAGAGGTTCCAAGATAATAGAACTTCCAGACATTATTTGTAAGTTAAATCAATTAAAAGAGGTTGATCTTTATGCATGCTCTGAACTTGAGAAATTACCTGAAAACTTACAAGATTTAGAATGTTTAGAAATGCTAGATGTAAGAGGTACAAGCATAAGTCATCTTCCTCAGAGTATTTCTTTGATGAAAGGTCTGGCAATTGTTGGATTTGAAGCAAGTGATTGATCCCTAAGACACTTTTATTTTATATACTAACTCACTGTTAGATCATTGTGATTTTAGTTTTTCACATATGATGATTCAAGTTTATATACTAACTCATTGTTAGATCAAAAGTGAGTACAATTTAAATCATATCATATGTGAATCCAGTCTCTAATTGCCAAAAAAAAAAATTCATTTTGTTGAGCTTTTAATTGGGTTTTTTCTTTGTAAAAATGCTAGTCCATCGTAGCTTTTATGTCAATTTTCTGATTTGTTTTTTATACACACATCGTTACGGTCATCGTTCTGGAGAAAAGTAACCTCTCTGAAAAAGAAGGGGTGGACACTCTAATCTAATTAATCTTAAAAAGTAAATGAATAAATGGTTTAATATAAATTTGGATTTAGTTATTAATCTATCAAACTTGCAGTATCATTGTCAATTTACAATTTTTTTAATCTTTTTAGAACAAGACCATAACTTTTTTTATCTTTTTAGTACAAGACCCTTACTTTAGTTAAATCTAAATGTTAACAAAGGCGTATTTGTGTCTTTTAAGCCAAAACCTTCACTTTTGGATATGTTTTGTTATTGTTTCATGCTCACCAAAAGTTTTATTAGAAGCGATCTCTCTACCATTCAGTATAGAGGAAAGACTTACCCATATTCTATCTCTCTTAAACCCTATACATAGTCGATCTCTCTACCATTCAATGTTATTGGGTTTGTTTGTTTGCTTGTTTGTTTCACACTTGCTTCAAAAGGTTTGGTTTTGCTCAAACTAAAGCTTCGATTTAGTTTTATTTCCTACTCATACATGCATCAAAAGTTTAGACCATCTTTAATGATGTTAGTCATGTTTGCATAGAGCCATTGGGTAGGATTGAGAAGTCGCGTTTGACATGCTGAACTCGGACGAGACCGAGCCGAAGCCAAGAAGCAAAAATGAATAATACGAAAACCAAAACTGGAGCATATACTACGTACACGGCTCAAGTATTTAAACGAGTTTTACAGTCCCAATTAAAATGGTTCTTTTTCTTTGGATTTCTTCTTGAAGTGTAACGTGCTCTTTTCTCTTTCTTCTTCTTAAGCTGCACTCAATCTTCTTTTGTTCTTCACTGCCTAATCTTTATATTATTCTTCCTTTCTAATGCTGTTTATATTAAATAAGTAAATTGCTTCCTATAATAAATATGTAGACGAAAGGGATTTGAATCAAAACCTCCAACAAAGAGGAGGAAGACGGAGATGAAGAACTCGCAATCTCTATGAATACATGCCAGGAAGGTTGTAAGCAGCCGATGGATCCAGTTTTAATTTGACACCAGGCCTGCGAACAAAGCTTGAGCGATTCTACTTGTTTCGTTGGATCCAATTTTAATCTGACATCAGTCCAACAGCTTGAGCGATTCTACTTCTCCGTTTCTTGCTCTGGTGCAAGGCCACCAATGATGCTGTTGCAAAGGAAAGTCATAGAGGATGATCAAATCCTATCATTGGTAACCAAAGATGATCTGATGTTAGAGAGAGAAGAGGAGAAAAAGCAATTGGAAAGATAAGAACTAAACTGAGAGATGAAGAAAGTCTCTGTCATCAAAACATGTAATAACCGAAGTTCATGAGATGACACGTATTACATTTGTTAATTAACATACAGGGTTAATTTACATTTGAAACTTCTAATACCAACATTAACAATATTCTAATCACCAAATTGGTCTTCAAACTCGGGGGACCAAATTGTAACAAAATGTCAAGAACATATGGTGAACATAACTTCAAACCTCTAGGACAGAGAATTTGCCAACTTAAATCCTGTAAGGACATGTTAAAGGCAGCAAGTGTCAAAAGAGAAATGAGTGTTCATTAACCTTTAAAGTAGTTGACAATATATACAAACCAAATACAGCACAAGAGCTTTTGCAGCATGCCAACAAAAAGCTTTTTATTTCCAGTCAAATAGCCAAAATGATACAAACATGTTCAACAATGAAGGATACTGATTCCGTTCTTAATTCCCATAGATCTGTAGGCTTGAGAATGATGATCATATCCAAATCACTTAATCTGGAAGAATTGTTCAACATCCTGCAAAAAGATGGTTTTAGAAGCTGCTAGGCCCCGAGTTTTAAGGTCACAGTCGTAAGCATTAAAGGCCAGTTTTCATGCGAAAGAAAATAAACATCAGTCTGTTTTTAGATCCTCCAAGTTTTAAGGGAAATGGGGTGTTCACGGCAGTTCAACTAGAATTGATCAGAATTCTGCAACGAAATTAATGTAAAATAGTAGTTGTATTTCCTGAAATGAAAATAACGTTGGATTTCCTAAAATAGATGTTGTATTTCCTGAAATGAAAAAAAAATAAATTCCGGACCATACCGTTACCCAAGGTTTCCTGAAATGACAAACCAAACAAGAAGGATGGGTGGATCAGCCGGACAGTTTAACGGTATGGTTTTTAACGTTTTGAATCAATTTTTGTATTTTTTAAAAATTGTTTCTTGTATTAGAATTTTAACAGATAAAGATGGCTAATGAATAGCATACACATGCATGACTATATATCCTAAAAATGGAAAATAATAATAATTATAATTATTATTGGTGAAGGTTATATAACTAGTTCAGTTTACATAGTTGGTTCCAAATTTCAAACTATCAGGTTGACCGTCAAACCACCAAACCGTCAAAACCAAATCATATAAATCTCAAACCAGCCAAAAGGCCGACTGACTCCGGTTTAAGGTGGTTCTATTGGTTTCAAAGGTTTGTGATCACTCATAGTGAGCAGGGACTATCAAACTTGAGGGCTTTTTTTGTTTGTTTTTTTTTTATTTTTCTCTAATCAGCCTCAATCAGAGTGTTTTCTGATAATCTTCCCGTGACACTTAACTTTCCAATTATTTTTCTTCACCTATCAATTAGACATCACATTGTTAAAGCAACATGCTCCATCTATGGAAATGCAATGCATGTGTTTTATTATAATTGGCATTATGAGGTTGATTTTATGTTACATTTATAACCCTTAATATCTCTTCTAATTAAACATAAAAGTCTTAAAAGAAGGAAGGGGAGTATCTATTGGGAGGTTTGAGTAGATGTCATAGGGAGAAAAAACCTTGTCCTACAGAGAAGACTGATTTGAAAATGCGATCAATTCCATCAAAAAAATTTACTAAGAAAATGAATGTGCAATCTTAATTCTCTTCTTTCTTTTCATAGTTTTAACATCTCCCACATCAATCCATAGTTATGCCTCAAGTTTATTAACGCGTCTCGTTCATAATATCCACATCTCTACGTAACTCTATGCATGAACAATAGAAATAATTTCCAACTTATGATTTATGACAAAGTGGCAACTAGGATGTTATACTATCATAGTTGTTGGTCAAACATCCAATTCCAGACAATTGACATATCAATACATGATATTTTATGCATCAAAATGAAAAATAATAAAGTCATGAATAGCAAAAAATGTTAACCTAAAGGCAAAGGCAATGAATTATGCATCGAGTATACTATATCAGTTACAAAGATAGAAAGCATACCCTGGTAACATAATGCGAGTCACAAAGCAACAGCCATACAATGTAGAATCGCAGACCCAACAGGAACCGATAGAATCGAATCAACCCACAAGACAGAGCCACTTAATCCTCCATCTTCATCCTTACGAACATCAATCTCCGCACACATAACATCCATAGTTTTCCCACCACCGCCACCCTCCTTACACTCCCACACCACACACAACCTCCCATCCAAATCCACCATCGTCGCACCACACAAAAACTTCGGCAACCCTTTCTCCACCCCTCTCAGCTCCTTCCACACATCCCTCACCACATCATACCCTCTAATCTTGCCCAAATAATCATAACAATACAGCACCCCATCAATCACCACCGCCCGCCCCCTCCACCCCAAATCAAGCCTCTTCGGCACCCTCCCCCACTCCATCCCACTCACATCATAAACCACCCCACCCCTATCCGCCATCGCGTAAATCTTACCATCAATAACCGCACAAGCATGCATCCACTTATCCTTAACATCCACCAACCCACTATCCACCGGACACCACACCCCCACCGCAGGATCAAACACCTCAGCCCAGTTAAACGACCGAGACCTATTATCCACCAAACACCCACCCAAAACATAAACTTTACCAGCAACAACCGCAGCAGCTGCAAACTCCCTCCCAACCCTCATCTTAGGCCCAATTTCCCACCTGTTAACCCTACAATCAAGAATCCACACAGATGGCGTGGGGATGTCGTTAATTGAGCCCCCAATTACGAATATTTTGGATC
Source organism: Flaveria ramosissima (assembly GCA_025215565.1). NCBI lineage: Eukaryota > Viridiplantae > Streptophyta > Magnoliopsida > Asterales > Asteraceae > Flaveria > Flaveria ramosissima. Next base: position 23,343 of record JACVEC010000093.1, on the reverse strand, counting down.
CGAGACCGGCGTATGCGGGTCCGATGGGTTGAACGGGGATGGGGGGGTGGGGGAAGAGGGAAGATAGGTGGTTAGGGTTAGGGTGGTGGTACCAGTGGAAGTTGGAGTTATGGCGGATGTTGAGGTAGAGGGAGTGTTGGGTGGAGTGGAGGAGGGATCGGGTGTTGAAGAAGTGAGGGGAGCGGATGGTGTGGCGCCATAGCTTGCAGACGAGTGAAAGGGAAGGGTGGTAGGGGCGGGGGACTCTAGCGATGCATTGGATGGCCACGTCGTCGGGGAGATTGGGGATTAGTGGTGTTGGTGGTGGTGGTGGTGGTGGGTTGTCGGTGGTGGCCGGAGGTGATGAGTGGTCGGAGGTGGAGGTGGTGGTGGTGGTGGTGGTGGTGGTGGTGGTGGTGGTGGTGGTGGTGGTTGGTCCGTCATTGGTGTTCAAGTTGCTTGGTTTAAGTGCTCCTCCTCGTTCTTGAAAAGCTAGTACCGCTGTTCCAAAAGATAAATGAAAATCGATACTAATAAACATTTATACTTTTTGACACATGTGATTACCATATTCATTCTCTTATTTATTTTTCCCTCTAAACTAATTATTTCATTTAAGAAAATCAAATAATTAATTTCTAATTTTTTCTCTTTCTCTTTTATATTATAAATCTAAATTCTTATTAAATCAATAATATTAAAAGACATTTTTCATTAAATAAAAACTAAATACTTTGATTAAAAAATACACGTTTTCAAAAACAAAAATTTCTAAAACTATGATTTTTTTGTAAAACAACAAGATTTTTATAATAATGAAATTATTTTAAAATCATTCTTTTTATATATAAAATAATTTTACAAAACAAACCCGAAGTCTTTAAACAACTATATAAAAATGAAAATTTTATCAAAACAATAATTTTTTATAACGAAAGTTTTAGAAATAATATAAATATTTTATCAATTAATCAAAGTAACTACTTATACGTAATTTCAGTTATATCTTATATCAAAATAATGTTTTACAATTCCTTATTATTCATTAATAACTATTTTACATTTTTTTAATTCAACTCGTGTAATACACGGGGTTGTACCCTAGTTAATAATAAAATGGTAAATAACGATATCACGTGTTAATACAATATTTATTTTAATTAATTTTTCGTTTTTTTATTAAATAGTCAAATTAATTGCTAATAATATTATCTATTTATTTTTATATTATAATTATAATTAGTTTTTTAATAAATTAAGAAAGAAAACTTTTCTATTAATGTTATTTCTATAGAGATAGTTTTTTATAAAAAGAAAATTTTATAAAAAAAAAACTATTTTTACGTAATATTTTAAAATTGGTTTTTTTAAAGTAAGTTTTTTATAAAACAAAAATAATTAAATAGGGAGTTATAGTAAGGAAATTTCTAAAAATGAAAAATTTTTAAAACATTATTTTAAAACAAAATGTTTAATTTTTCTATGAAAAAATAAAAAAATTAAAAAGTTCATATTATTGTTTTATTACTTATAGTTATTACTCATATATAATTTCATTCATATCATGTCTTAGTCTAATTTTATAATTAATAATTTTTATTCTATTTAATATTTTATTTATTCAACCCGTATAATACACGGTTTACTAAAATCTAGTTAAATATAGTTAACAACTTTTTTAACAACAAATGTACGATTTTATTTTGGAGGAAATCCATTACTGGAAAAACTCAGTTGCGCGTTTTGTACACAACATCGCAAATGAGTAAAATCTCCCTCACAAACTAAAACATTGTTTAAACACAAGTGACTGTTTAAAAAATCTACTAAAACATCATATTAGCATGGTTTACTGTGATCGTAGAAACATTTTTCTCTATAACCCAATTCGCTGAAACGTAATCAAATGCTCTACTTAAAGTTTACCACTGTGTGGAAGTGGTATAACTGTAAAGTTTAACACATATCTCCTTTCTCATCAATATAGTGAGCCTCAATGCCATATAACCATCTGTCGAGATATAACTCCATAAATCAGCAGTCAAGCATATACTACTAGTTATTTTGTAACTTCACTTTAAGAATTGTCTTCTCTCTATCATATATTTTTAAGACATTAGCCTTTGCAGTGTTTCTTGTTGTAGTATCTACATCGCAGTGTAAAAAAGTTATGCAAATCTTTTATCCCTCTTATGTTCAACATACTAAAAGGATAATTCTTTTATCCCTTTAGACATTACTTGATCTAAAGGGACATGTTTTGTTGGTTAAAGGGTTCTTCCAGGTTAAAACACTTAAGGATATGATGTTTCATGTTTGATGTTCTCTTATTAGCACTATACACCTTTCCACAAGTAGTACAAACTCTCTTTCTTAGCCACTGGTAATTTATCAAAATAATTCCAAACTATAGAATGGTCTCTACTTGAATTAAATGAACTAACTTCATCCTCAAACTTAGTGTTACCTGACATCTTATCGACTTACCATTCACATAGCAGCCTATCTACCAATCGAGAAGAAGCTAGTGTGTTAGACAAGTCTATTTGTCAATACTTTGTAATGTTGGTTTTCTGATGTGATAGATTCGTGTAATGTTGGCACTCATAGAGCATACAAATCATCAACCTTAGAAACAGAATACAGGAGTTGTGGTATGGCTCTGATACCACATATGAGATATGGCTGGTTTGTTAAGGTTAATCTGTGAAAGACCAATAAGACTTAAGGGAATACTCAAAAGACAAGAAAGGAAGTGCATATTCATGGGAGAAAAAGACATAGACCTGAGTATGTCGTAGAGGACATAAAGTTGTTATGCTTGTATCCGACATTGGGAGCCGATTGTTGCTACATCAAAATCAAGCTTGAGTATTGTCATCAGGTATAACTATTAATCCAGCTCAGGCTAGCCACATGCATAGATTTAAATCAACAAGAAAAGAACTCGTTAAAAGCTGACCCGGAGGCAAGCTCTGCGGACACCCTCCGACGCGCAAGTTAATGATGTGTCAAATATAAAAGTGTATGTAAATAAAAGAATAATGTAAAAGTATATAGATACATAAGTTGAACATGAAAGGGTAAGTTGGCTAGAATGTTCAGCCAACCATTATAAACCTAAATGGAAAGGTTAGCTAGAGATGACCAGATTTGATAAGGTTAGGTTGGCTAAAGATGGCCATACTTGATAAGAACTAAAAGCTGGTTGGACCAATCTAAAAGGAAGAACATGTTGCAAACTTAGAAGAAGTATACTAACTTGGCTAGAAGAGACAAACCTTAACAAGTGTAATCTCCTTCAACATAATGTTTCATCAGAAGGAATGAAGGGAAAACTATTTCCAAAGACATATTAGACGCCTAGTATGTGATGTACTAACGTAAAAAAGGGATCCTCAAGTGAAGATCCTTCTTATTTATAGAGGAGAAGCCACCCAACTCCAATGGATTTAGTTGATGTGGGCTAGGCCGGCGTAAAAAGTTATTCTTGTTGGATCATATAGTTGGCTTATTACGAGGCATACATCAACAATTAAATTGAACAATCAAAAACAATTTTATGGTTTTAATTATGCTTTCTAAGCGAAAAACTAGCTAACAAATTCCTCCATAATTATGAATGATAATTACGAATATAAATAAGATTACACGGATATATTTTTCAAATAAAAATAATAAAAGCTTCATCAAATATTTATGAGTTATTTCTTAATAGCACTAATTTGGTATGATCTCAAAACTATAGTATATTTTCAATATATATTGTTGGTAGATAATGTAACTAGTAGTAGGTTAGCATTGGTAGAAATTGGTAGAAATTGACAATCTATAGAAATTATGTTTTAGATAGTTTTGTAATAGTTTGGTACCATAAGTCCCTTTGTAAATCAAACTACTTATTTTTTATGGTTTATTGGTTTTAACATAGGATTTGAGCATGAATTCTTCTCAATCTTTTAATTGTAATAATATACATCATCTAATCACCAGAAAGTCTTTTTGAGACATTAAATATTTTAAAGTAAAATAATTTCTTTCATAATTCTTAACACTCACCATCATAAAATAATAATCATAAACAGGGGTGCATCCAACAAAAAATCTTTAATTATCCCCTTATAATCATCACATATATTATCTTTAAAAATCTATTTCTATAACAACTTTTTAATTATGTTAAAGCTATTTGAAGTTATATATACATGATAAAGTTAAATGTGGCTTGCTTATCGAGATTTAATAAAAATAACTATATTTTTTAAAAAATTAAGAACATCAATTTATTTTTAAAAGTTCAACTAGCTTTTTTCGATAAATTATTTCAATTTTAATTTTAAATGTATACCATTTTTAGATTGTAATTAAAATATATAATAAAAATTTTAAACTAAAATTATTGTCTTTAGATTTTTTAAAGAATAAGACAAAATCATAATTAATATAAAACAAGCTAAACATTTGTAAAGATTGGTGGGCATTTGCCCGGGTATTCCCTTCAGCTTCATGTTTAATATTTCTTTTCTACCCTTTTTTCATATATGTCGTCCAGTTCAGTTGGTCTGCCCTTTTTTCTCAATCCCTGTGCATCCGGGTTCGATCCCCGAAAGGTCTTTCCTTCTGTCTTCTTTAAATGCCTTCTTTTAACCAATTAGGGTTGTTCTCTCCCACTTCACTGAGGTCGGTTGCAATCCTGTTTCTCTTCTTCACTGTCTTTTTGGAGTTCTGCTGTTCTCCATCCATGTTTGTCTTCTTTGATATCCCTGTTGTTTCTCTGTGTGTGCATTGTCTTCTATCTATGAGGCTTGTTCTCTTATGTGTTTTTGCCTGTGATTTAGGTTTTGTTGTTTAGGTTTGATTTCAATTTGTCTATTGTTGCTATGAGTTACCATGTTTTCAGTTACTATTTAACAATTCATTGCAAATAGCAGCCAATGGTGGCTCAAAAACGACAAACACGGGCCCTGCAGCTTTAGGTACAAAGCATGGGGTTTTGGCCGTGGCGGAGGATAGTGAGGGCCGGGGGGGCCGCCGCCCCCCCTGTTTTTTTCGTCGGTAGTGTTAATTTTTAGCCCGTTAGTGTAAATTTTTTGGCACGGTAGTGTAAATTTTTATATAAATATCAAGTTCGCCCCCCCTAAAAAAATTTAATTTCGCCCCGCCCACCCTACGGAGATATTCAAGCTCCGCCAGTGGTTTTGGGTATGCAGAGGGAGTAACTATTTTAACTAGATGTACTACTGCCTGTGGTCCACTTTTATTCGAGTTATATCACTTGCTATATGGCGGTCCCTCTGCAAAATCTTGGGTATTTATGGCTATTTGATTCTATTGTATGTGAGCTCACAATCTCTTCTGTTTTATTTGTATTTTATTGTGTTATATTGCTCTTGGTTACAAGGTCTGGGTCATTTGTCTCTCTTGCAAATGACTAGGGTTGATGATTGTCACATGGTTAGCTTAACATAATCCTTATTAGTTATCAAGATTCTTACTTTGAGTGATGGTTAAACTGTTGTTGTTGACCATGACTATTTGATCCATTATGGCTATCGCCTCACTTGAATCTTATTGTTAAAAACTATATCTCTCATTTGCCAAACTTTATTACTAGCTTTAACCTTTTCACCAGTGTGCAAATTGAATAGAAGAGTTGTTGATAAAGATGTCTTTATTTTTTTAAGAGGTTGTCATACTTTCTAAAAAAAGTAGCATTTCATCATTAACTCACAGTTTCACTATCTCTTAAATCCTTATTTATGACTTCATCAATTACATATATTGAACAAGATTTCTAGAGATGTGGTCTACCTAGATGAACTAGGTTGCAAACACTTCTTTTTTATGGCACCACATTAGATTATCAGCATGCTTATGAGTTAGGTTTCATGAATTTAATAAGTGGACAACCGCACAGGTATACCTTAAAATTTGGGTAATAAACTATGAAGGCGAGTAAATCGCATCTGTTCGTAGACCACTTTGCATGTTTTTGTCGTTGTTTGTATAATGTTATGTACTACTATTAAGAAGTGTTAGCTTAATCATTGATGAAACCACAACCGTAGAGGAAGTATTCCTCAATGAGGTAATGATAGATATCCCGAGGACCAATTGTCGTGACATGGTAATGTTACAGGGCAACAAAAACCCTAAGATATTACCAAACGCAATCCGTTTCGTCAAAGGAATCCAATGGCTGCTACATATCAACATGTAAGGCCCCGTTCCCGAGACGCCTACAGTTGGTCATTCGTCGCACATAAATCACATATTTATATTTGTCTCTTAAAAACATTGCAACGGAACATTAAAATACGCTTTCATTTCTATATAAATGCTTTTGCAAGTTAATACAACATTCGTTACAAAATAGCTTGTTCGCATTACAATGCAAAAACATTAATCAAAAGAATGTCATCCCAAAAGAGCCGAGTAGCCTTGCCGTGCCATCCTCAGCAATCATTTACCTGCCAACTGGAAAACGTAATAAAAGTCAGCGTTGCTGAGTGAGTTCTAGTTTGATTAAAAAATACACGTTTTCAAAAACAAAAATTTCTAAAACTATGATTTTTTTGTAAAACAACAAGACTTTTTATAATAATGAAATTATTTTAAAATCATTCTTTTTATATATAAAATAATTTTACAAAACAAACCCGAAGTCTTTAAACAACTAGATAAAAATGAAAATTTTATCAAAACAATAATTTTTTATAACGAAAGTTTTAGAAATAATATAAATATTTTATCAATTAATCAAAGTAACTACTTATACGTAATTTCAGTTATATCTTATATCAAAATAATGTTTTACAATTCCTTATTATTCATTAATAACTATTTTACATTTTTTTAATTCAACTCGTGTAATACACGGGGTTGTACCCTAGTTAATAATAAAATGGTAAATAACGATATCACGTGTTAATACAATATTTATTTTAATTAATTTTTCGTTTTTTTATTAAATAGTCAAATTAATTGCTAATAATATTATCTATTTATTTTTATATTATAATTATAATTAGTTTTTTAATAAATTAAGAAAGAAAACTTTTCTATTAATGTTATTTCTATAGAGATAGTTTTTTATAAAAAGAAAATTTTATAAAAAATAAAACTATTTTTACGTAATATTTTAAAATTGGTTTTTTTAAAGTAAGTTTTTTATAAAACAAAAATAATTAAATAGGGAGTTATAGTAAGGAAATTTCTAAAAATGAAAAATTTTTAAAACATTATTTTAAAACAAAATGTTTAATTTTTCTATGAAAAAATAAAAAAATTAAAAAGTTCATATTATTGTTTTATTACTTATAGTTATTACTCATATATAATTTCATTCATATCATGTCTTAGTCTAATTTTATAATTAATAATTTTTATTCTATTTAATATTTTATTTATTCAACCCGTGTAATACACGGATTACTAAAATCTAGTTAAATATAGTTAACAACATTTTTAACAACAAATGTACGATTTTATTTTGGAGGAAATCCATTACTGGAAAAACTCAGTTGCGCGTTTTGTACACAACATCGCAAATGAGTAAAATCTCCCTCACAAACTAAAACATTGTTTAAACACAAGTGACTGTTTAAAAAATTTACTAAAACATCATATTAGCATGGTTTACTGTGATCGTAGAAACATTTTTCTCTATAACCCAATTCGCTGAAACGTAATCAAATGCTCTACTTAAAGTTTACCACTGTGTGGAAGTGGTATAACTGTAAAGTTTAACACATATCTCCTTTCTCATCAATATATTGAGCCTCAATGCCATATAACCATCTGTCGAGATATAACTCCATAAATCAGCAGTCAAGCATATACTACTAGTTATTTTGTAACTTCACTTTAAGAATTGTCTTCTCTCTATCATATATTTTTAAGACATTAGCCTTTGCAGTGTTTCTTGTTGTAGTATCTACATCGCAGTGTAAAAAAGTTATGCAAATATTTTATCCCTCTTATGTTCAACATACTAAAAGGATAATTGTTTTAAAGATAGATAATGCTAATTTTTTCCTATACATTACTTGATCTAAAGGGACATGTTTTGTTGGTTAAAGGGTTCTTCCAGGTTAAAACACTTAAGGATATGATGTTTCATGTTTGATGTTCTCTTATTAGCACTATACACCTTTCCACAAGTAGTACAAACTCTCTTTCTTAGCCACTGGTAATTTATCAAAATATTCCAAACTATAGAATGGTCTCTACTTGAATTAAATGAACTAACTTCATCCTCAAACTTAGTGTTACCTGACATCTTATCGACTTACCATTCACATAGCAACCTATCTACCAATCGAGAAGAAGCTAGTGTGTTAGACAAGTCTATTTGTCAATACTTTGTAATGTTGGTTTTCTGATGTGACAGATTCGTGTAATGTTGGCACTCATAGAGCATACAAATCATCAACCTTAGAAACAGAATACAGGAGTTGTGGTATGGCTCTGATACCACATATGAGATATGGCTGGTTTGTTAAGGTTAATCTATAAAAGACCAATAAGACTTAAGGGAATACTCAAAAGACAAGAAAGGAAGTGCATATTCATGGGAGAAAAAGACATAGACCTGAGTATGTCGTAGAGGACATAAAGTTGTTATGCTTGTATCCGACATTGGGAGCCGATTGTTGCTACATCAAAATCAAGCTTGAGTATTGTCATCAGGTATAACTGTTAATCCAGCTCAGGCTAGCCACATGCATAGATTTAAATCAACAAGAAAAGAACTCGTTAAAAGCTGACCCGGAGGCGAGCTCTGCGGACACCCTCCGACGCGCAAGTTAATGATGTGTCAAATATAAAAGTGTATGTAAATAAAAGAATAATGTAAAAGTATATAGATACATAAGTTGAACATGAAAGGGTAAGTTGGCTAGAATGTTCAGCCAACCATTATAAACCTAAATGGAAAGGTTAGCTGGAGATGACCAGATTTGATAAGGTTAGGTTGGCTAAAGATGGCCATACTTGATAAGAACTAAAAGCTGGTTGGACCAATCTAAAAGGAAGAACATGTTGCAAACTTAGAAGAAGTATACTAACTTGGCTAGATGAGACAAACCTTAACAAGTGTAATCTCCTTCAACATAATGTTTCATCAGAAGGAATGAAGGGAAAACTATTTCCAAAGACATATTAGACGCCTAGTATGTGATGTACTAACGTAAAAAAGGGATCCTCAAGTGAAGATCCTTCTTATTTATAGAGGGGAAGCCACCCAACTCCAATGGATTTAGTTGATGTGGGCTAGGCCGGCGTAAAAAGTTATTCTTGTTAGATCATAGAGTTGGCTTATTACGAGGCATACATCAACAATTAAATTGAACAATCAAAAACAATTTTATGGTTTTAATTATGCTTTCTAAGCGAAAAACTAGCTAACAAATTCCTCCATAATTATGAATGATAATTACGAATATAAATAAGATTACACGGATATATTTTTCAAATAAAAATAACAAAAGCTTCATCAAATATTTATGAGTTATTTCTTAATAGCACTAATTTGGTATGATCTCAAAACTATAGTATATTTTCAATATATATTGTTGGTAGATAATGTAACTAGTAGTAGGTTAGCATTGGTAGAAATTGGTAGAAATTGACAATCTATAGAAATTATGTTTTAGATAGTTTTGTAATAGTTTGGTACCATAAGTCCCTTTGTAAATCAAACTACTTATTTTTTATGGTTTATTGGTTTTAACATAGGATTTGAGCATGAATTCTTCTCAATCTTTTAATTGTAATAATATACATCATCTAATCACCAGAAAGTCTTTTTGAGACATTAAATATTTTAAAGTAAAATAATTTCTTTCATAATTCTTAACACTCACCATCATAAAATAATAATCATAAACAGGGGTGCATCCAACAAAAAATCTTTAATTATCCCCTTATAATCATCGCATATATTATCTTTAAAAATCTATTTCTATAACAACTTTTTAATTATGTTAAAGCTATTTGAAGTTATATATACATGATAAAGTTTAAATGTGGCTTGCTTATCGAGATTTAATAAAAATAACTATATTTTTTAAAAAATTAAGAACATCAATTTATTTTTAAAAGTTCAACCAGCTTTTTTCGATCAATTATTTCAATTTTAATTTTAAATGTATACCATTTTTAGATTGTAATTAAAATATATAATAAAAATTTTAAACTAAAATTATTGTCTTTAGATTTTTTAAAGAATAAGACAAAATCATAATTAATATAAAACAAGCTAAACATTTGTAAAGATTGGTGGGCATTTGCCCGGGTATTCCCTTCAGCTTCATGTTTAATATTTCTTTTCTACCCTTTTTTCATATATGTCGTCCAGTTCAGTTGGTCTGCCCTTTTTTCTCAATCCCTGTGCATCCGGGTTCGATCCCCGAAAGGTCTTTCCTTCTGTCTTCTTTAAATGCCTTCTTTTAACCAATTAGGGTTGTTCTCTCCCACTTCCCTGAGGTCGGTTGCAATCCTGTTTCTCTTCTTCACTGTCTTTTTGGAGTTCTGCTGTTCTCCATCCATGTTTGTCTTCTTTGATATCCCTGTTGTTTCTCTGTGTGTGCATTGTCTTCTATCTATGAGGCTTGTTCTCTTATGTGTTTTTGCCTGTGATTTAGGTTTTGTTGTTTAGGGTTGATTTCAATTTGTCTATTGTTGCTATGAGTTACCATGTTTTCAGTTACTTTTTAACAATTCATTGCAAATAACAGCCAATGGTGGCTCAAAGACGACAAACACGGGCCCTGCAGCTTTAGGTACAAAGCATGGGGTTTTGGCCGTGGCGGAGGATAGTGAGGGCCGGGGGGGCCACCGCCCCCCCTGTTTTTTTCGTCGGTAGTGTTAATTTTTAGCCCGTTAGTGTAAATTTTTTGGCACGGTAGTGTAAATTTTTATATAAATATCAAGTTCGCCCCCCCTAAAAAATTTAATTTCGCCCCCGCCCCCCCTACGGAGATATTCAAGCTCCGCTAGTGGTTTTGGGTATGCAGAGGGAGTAACTATTTTAACTAGATGTACTACTGCCTGTGGTCCACTTTTATTCGAGTTATATCACTTGCTATATGGCGGTCCCTCTGCAAAATCTTGGGTATTTATGGCTATTTGATTCTATTGTATGTGAGCTCACAATCTCTTCTGTTTTATTTGTATTTTATTGTGTTATATTGCTCTTGGTTACAAGGTCTGGGTCATTTGTCTCTCTTGCAAATGACTAGGGTTGATGATTGTCACATGGTTAGCTTAACATAATCCTTATTAGTTATCAAGATTCTTACTTTGAGTGATGGTTAAATTGTTGTTGTTGACCATGACTATTTGATCCATTATGACTATCGCCTCACTTGAATCTTATTGTTAAAAACTATATCTCTCATTTGCCAAACTTTATTACTAGCTTTAACCTTTTCACCAGTGTGCAAATTGAATAGAAGAGTTGTTGATAAAGATGTCTTTATTTTTTTAAGAGGTTGTCATACTTTCTAAAACAAGTAGCATTTCATCATTAACTCACAGTTTCACTATCTCTTAAATCCTTATTTATGACTTCATCAATTACATATATTGAACAAGATTTCTAGAGATGTGGTCTACCTAGATGAACTAGGTTGCAAACACTTCTTTTTTATGGCACCACATTAGATTATCAGCATGCTTATGAGTTAGGTTTCATGAATTTAATAAGTGGACAGCCGCACAGGTATACCTTAAAATTTGGGTAATAAACTATGAAGGCGAGTAAATCGCATCTGTTCGTAGACCACTTTGCATGTTTTTGTCGTTGTTTGTATAATGTTATGTACTACTATTAAGAAGCGTTAGCTTAATCATTGATGAAACCACAACCGTAGAGGAAGTATTCCTCAATGAGGTAATGATAGATATCCCGAGGACCAATTGTCGTGACATGGTAATGTTACAAGGCAACAAAAACCCTAAGATATTACCAAACGCAATCCGTTTCGTCAAAGGAATCCAATGGCTGCTACATATCAACATGTAAGGCCCCGTTCCCGGGACGCCTACAGTTGGTCATTCGTCGCACATAAATCACATATTTTATATTTGTCTCTTAAAAACATTGCAACGGAACATTAAAATACGCTTTCATTTCTATATAAATGCTTTTGCAAGTTAATACAACATTCGTTACAAAATAGCTTGTTCGCATTACAATGCAAAAACATTAATCAAAAGAATGACATCCCAAAAGAGCCGAGTAGCCTTGCCGTGCCATCCTCAGCAATCATTTACCTGCCAACTGGAAAACGTAATAAAAGTCAGCGTTGCTGAGTGAGTTCTAGTTTTATAACATAAATATACTTTACTTTCATTAAAAACCATTCCTTTATCATGCGATCATTCAACATACGTATACACAGATAATATCATTGTTATCTTTCATCTCATTCATTATCTTCCATTCTTTTCGTTCATTCTTTCTTCCGAGTCTTTTGTGACAACATAGTCACTCACCTCAATGGCAATCTCAATGATTGCACGCTATCCGAGTCTTTTGCACCCCTAGGGTTGCTCACCTCATTGCCCATCACGATAGCAAGCTATCCGAGTCTTTTGCAACAACAAGGTTGCTCACCCCAAGGCAACATCACGATAGCACTTTACTCGAGTCTTTTGCAACGACAAGGTTGCTCACCTCATAGGCAATCTAAATGATTGCACTTCATCCGAGTCTTTTGCAACACAAAGTCGCTCACCCCAATATATATGCTTGCAAGCCTTTCTTTCGTTCATTCATCATTCATTAATGCATGCATTCTTACTTCATGTTCCTCTTTCATTATCTTTCGCTTTACATTACATAATACTTCATTCATTCATTCATTCATTCATTAGCATGACATGTAAAGCCACAAGAAAGATAAGCATACATCATAATAAGGAACATATCATACACATACATCGGCATCATACAGGGCAACATCATACATTCATAATATGCATAAACATGCAACATCATCATCATCATGCCCTACATGTTCACTAAGGCCATAACCGCTCTCTTACATGCTCTTACGTGAAACTTTACATCAAAACTTACATCTGCACCTTTCCCCGAAGGCCAGAAGTCAAACTACACATTCCTTCGAGTGCAACAGCCCTATTCGGGCGTATGGACACCCTTCAGTCGCATGGCCTCCATGCGACTGAACATCATACGACTGGACTCATGCGGATGGTCATCTATGCGAATGAACATTCAATCGTGCGTATGGACCTTGTGCGAATGGGATTACTGCGAATGGGCACCTATGCGAATGAACATTCGGTCGCCTAGCCCTAGCTGATGTAGAATGGAGTTCATCCCAAACCCAATCTGCCATTTTCGACCTCCAAGCTCATCCAAACCCATTCTAAGCCTAAATTAACCCTCTTGGACCTTAGGAATGCATACCATAACACCATACAAGCACACACAAGTCCAAAATCATACTCTAAACGCATCATACACATCACACCCAAATGGGTCAAACACATACACACACAAAAACGGGTTTTGAACATTTTCCAGTCCCAAATTCAGTTGAAAACAAGTAAAAGTGGGGTCCTAGAACTCACACAATCGAGCACAACATCAAGGGCTTCGATTTGGCTTGCTACTCGACGACTTTGGACACCCGAATCACCCGAAACACCCCTTTTTCTCCTTTTTCTCCTCTTTTCTCTCTTCCCCCTCTTGAAATCTGAAAATTGTGGTGTGTGGGGAGAGTGGGCTGCGCTCTCCCTACACATAGCACCACACTTCCCAACTATTCTTCGTTGGCGAGTTTGGTCCCTCGACTTTGGACTTTATTTTCTTTTCTTTCTTCGCCAGCTTCAAAATAATAAATTTCCGGGTGTTACAAGTCCACCCCCCTTAAATAGGTTTCGTCCCCGAAACCTGTCATTCCTCGAACAAACGTGGATAATGCTGTCTCATTTCTTCCTCAGTCTCCCACGTTGACTCGGATCCCTTCCTGTGCTTCCACTGTACACGCACAAGAGGAACCACTTTATTCCTTAGCCTTTTCTGCTTACGATCGATGATTGCCACTGCTTGCTCCACATAATTGAGCCGTTCGTCTACCTTGATATCCTCCAATGGAACAATCATATCTTCATCAGCTAAGCACTTCCTCAGATGAGATACATGGAATGTTGGGTGAATTCCACTTAACTCATCCGGTAACTCCAGTCTATAGGCCACCTCTCCTACTCGAGCAATGATTCGGAAAGGGCCTATATACCTTGGGCTCAACTTGCCTCGCTTTCGGAAGCGAATGATACCCTTCCAAGGTGAGACCTTCAACATAACCCGGTCACCCACCTGGTACTCAATCGGCCTGCGTCGTTTGTCAGCATACGATTTCTGTCTATCTTTGGCTGCCTTCATGAAGGCTTTAATCTTCTCAAGCTTCTCAGTCGTAGCTTCGATTACCTCGACGCTCCCTAATTCCTTCTGACCAATATCACCCCAACAAACGGGCGTTCTGCATCTCCTATCGTATAGCATCTCATATGGGGGCATACCAATGCTGGCATGATAACTGTTGTTGTATGAGAATTCGGCTAACGGTAGGTGGTCATCCCAACTTCCACCAAAATCAATCACACATGCCTGAAGCATGTCTTCCAGTGTCTGAATGGTCCTTTCTGACTGACCATCATTCTGGGGATGATAAACCGTGCTAATATGTAACCTCGTCCCCATAGCGTCATGGAACTTCTTCCAAAATTTAGATGTAAACCGAGTGTCGCGATCCGACACGATAGACACCGTACACCATGACGAGTCACAATCTCCTTGATGAACAGATTGGCCAACCTCTCAGATGAATATGTCTCGCGAATCAGTAAGAAGTGAGCACTCTTCGTCAAGCGATCAACTATCACCCATATGGCATCGTACCCTTTCGGGGTACGCGGCAGCTTGGTAATTAAATCCATGGTGATGTGCTCCCACTTCCATTTCGGTATATCCAGAGGTTGTATCTTCCCATATGGCTTTTGATGCTCGGCCTTCACCTGTAAGCAAGTAAGGCACATACTCACATACTCCACCACATCGCGCTTCATACCCGGCCACCAATAGTCTTTCTTCATATCATGGTACATCTTCGTGGCACCAGGATGAATAGAGTATCGAGTTTTGTGAGCTTCATCCATTACCTTCACCCGTAGATCCCCAAAACAAGGAATCCACACACGACCGAATCGGGTTCTAACACCGAGTGTGTTTTCACCCAATTCCCCAACCAGACCTCTCATTCTTTCAGAGTTAAGATGATCTTCTTTCAATGCCTCATCTTGAAACTCCTTAACCAGCTTCATCACATCGGAGGTCATGACCAACTGATAGGCTTTCACCCGAATCGGCTCGGGCCTCTCTTTTCGGCTAAGGGCATCAGCCACCACGTTGGCCTTGCCCGGATGGTAGTGAATCTCACAATCATAATCCTTTATAAGTTCCAACCACCGCCTCTGCCTCATGTTCAGATCCTTCTACTCGAAGAAGTACTTCAGACTCTTGTGGTCAGTGAATATGGTGCACTTCGTCCCGTAGAGGTAGTGCCTCCAAATCTTTAATGCAAAGACCACGGCTGCCAGCTCCAAGTCATGAGTAGGATAATTGACCTCATGAACCTTCAACTGTTGGGATGCATAGGCTATAACCTTTCCTCTCTGCATTAACACACACCCCAACCCCGAGTAAGAAGCATCGGAATAAACCACCGGATCTTCACTTCCATCGGGTAACGACAGAACGGGAGCTTGAGTCAATCTCGCCTTCAATTCTTCAAACGCCTTCTCTTGAGCCTGACCCCATACAAACTTTACATCTTTTCGGGTCAACTTGGTTAGTGGAGAAGCAATCTTAGAGAAGTCTTGGATAAATCTTCTATAGTAGCCCGCCAAACCCAAGAAGCTACGAATCTCGGATGGCGTCTTTGGTGACTTCCATTGCATAACCGCCTCCACCTTCGCCGGGTCCACCATTATCCCGTCGGGATTCACCACGTGACCCAAGAACTGAACTTCGCGCAACCAGAACACGCACTTGGAGAATTTTGCATACAACTTCTCCATTCTCAACGTCTCTAGAACCTCCCGAATGTGACCGGCATGCTCTGCTTCGCTCCTCGAGTAAATCAGGATATCATCAATAAACACAATCACTGATTTATCTAACATAGGCCGACACACACAGTTCATCAAATCCATAAAAGCAGTTGGCGCATTGGTCAAACCAAAAGACATGACAAGAAACTCGTAGTGACCATAGCGCGTACGAAAAGCTGTTTTAGGAATATCTTGCTCCTTTACCTTCAACTGATGGTAACCAGATCGAAGATCTATCCTTGAAAACCAACTGGCACCCTGAAGCTGATCGAACAAATCATCTATCCTCGGTAAGGGGTATCGGTTCTTCACTGTCAACTTGTTCAGCTCGCGGTAGTCAATACACATCCTCATACTACCGTCCTTCTTCTTTACAAACAGGACCGGAGCACCCCAAGGAGAGATACTCGGTCTAATGAACCCCTTATCAAGAAGCTCTTGCAACTGCTCCATCAACTCTTTCATCTCGGTCGGAGCCAACTGATACGGTGCCTTGGCAACAGGTTGGGCACCCGGTATCAGATCAATCTGAAACGCGATCTCTCTGTCAGGTGGCACAGATAAGTCTTCTGGGAACACGTCTGGAAAGTCACACACAACCGGTACATCGGCTAGTTGTGGTGTTGGCGTATCCACATCCTTTACATAGGCCAAGTAGGCACCACATCCACGCCTCATACACTTTCCCGCCACCGCCATCGAGATCACCTTCGGAATCGTAGTAACCCGATCACCATAAACCGTCACTGAACTACCGTCAGGCGCCGACAACCGAATCATCTTCTTGCGACACACAATGTTCGCCTCGAAGTCCGCTAACCAATCCATCCCAAGAACCAAATCAAAACCACCTAAAGTCATCACAAACGGTCTAACAGGAAACTTATGACCCTCAAGCTCCACATCACAGTTCTCTATCATCTCAGAAATCCTGGTAGACTTACCTATGGCAGTTTCAACATCAAAGGGCGCATCAACACGTCTACTACTAACAGACAGCTTAGCACAGAAAGCAGCAGAAATAAAACTTTTACTGGCACCCGAATCAAATAACATAGAAGCTAAAGTTTCGTTCACCAGAAACGTACCGGACACGACATCAGGGTCCGTTCTAGCTTCCTCCTGTGTCATGGTAAATGCCCTGGCGCTCGCCCTCGGTCCATCACCTCCCGTCCTCTTCGCCCCTGAACTCTCAGCCCTCGGCTTCTTACAATCTTTGAGCATGTGACCCTCTTCGCCACAGTTAAAGCACCGGACTGTACGACAGTCCTTTGCCATGTGCCCCGCCTTTCCACACTTGAAGCACAAGTTTGACCCAAACCTGCACTCCCCACTATGCTCCCGTCCACATTTACCACACCTTCTCGATCCCGCACCCGACATGACCACACGGCGATCATCCACCTGTGCCTTCTTATTACCCGTCGAGGCATTACCCCGACCAAACCTCTTTCCCTGCCAGCTCCGATCACCACCGCTCTTCCTGCCACCATCAGTCACCACCACCGTCCTCTCATCATACAATCTTCCCGCCAAATCCACCGCCGACCTAAACGTGCTCGGTCGGGCGGCGATCATGTGCCTGCGAATATCCGCCGGCAAACCCTGTATATACCTCTTGATCTTTCAGGACAGAGGCGTCACTTGATCCGGCACCAGACGTGCCATCTCGTTGAACTTCGTGGTGTACTGTTGGTGTGTCATGGTTCCCGCCTCTAGTTGCAGAAACTCCCTTTCGACCTTATCCATTTCCCGATGAGGACAAAACTCCTACTTCTTCAGTTCGGGCCACCTCATTCTCCCGATTGCCCGATTACCCTCCGCTTGGACAATGTTGTCCCACCAGCATAGTGCCGAGTCCACAAATGAATGGGTGGCAAACTTTACTTTTTGATCTTCCCGGCACTCGCTGATGTCGAGAACAGCCTCCATTTCTCTCACCCATCGGTGAGCAGCGGCACATTGCCATTACCGTCAAAAGTAGGGGGCTTGCATCTCATAAACACCCCGTAGTTACAGCCTCGTGCCACCTCTCGCACAAGCTCCTCTTCCTCTTCCTCCTCATTATCGGAGAAAATCGTTTCAGGCTCCGGTTGCTCCCCCGAGGCCCGGTTTCTCTCCTTCCTTTCCCCCTCCTTCACAGCTTTGATGACTTCGGTCACCATAGACGGTAAGATTGTCTGCATGACCTGATGTACTTCCTCAACAACAGCCTCCTTTACCGAGGCCCTCAAGTTCGCACTCTCATCCCCAGCTTCTGGATGAGGAGTCTCAGGTTCTGCAGGAACCTCTTTCTCAGCTCTAGGCCTTCCTCTTTTAGGTCGCGGTTCCGCATCAGGACCACCACGGCCTCCACCCCTAGAAGCTCTAGAAGATCTACCACCGGCCATTCTCTATCACACTGAAAGATTTAAACACCAACACGGTCATTCAAGGAAACAACTCAGTTTATGTCAAGTATAGCAAGTCCCTAATTACAGTGGCCAGTTGTGATTAGCCACTTACTTTACTCTTCATACCCCAAGTATTACCTGTCCTGACTACATCAGTATTTAAACCTATATACAACACATAACATATACCATGCGCACATAAAACCGGTTAACTTTAAGAAAATACCTGATGGCACGCAGCTACTCAGTTTGGCATCCCATTCCCCTTTTCGTCCCATTTTCAGTTTAAGTTAAGGTTTATTTTGAAAATTTACCCATTTCACTTAAACTTTGGCTCTGATACCAACTTGTAAGGCCCCGTTCCCAGGACGCCTACAGTTGGTCATTCGTCGCACATAAATCACATATTTATATTTGTCTCTTAAAAACATTGCAACGGAACATTAAAATACGCTTTCATTTCTATATAAATGCTTTTGCAAGTTAATACAACATTCGTTACAAAATAGCTTGTTCGCATTACAATGCAAAAACATTAATCAAAAGCATGCCATCCCAAAAGAGCCGAGTAGCCTTGCCGTGCCATCCTCAGCAATCATTTACCTGCCAACTGGACAACGTAATAAAAGTCAGCGTTGCTGAGTGAGTTCTAGTTTTATAACATAAATATACTTTACTTTCATTAAAAACCATTCCTTTATCATGCGATCATTCAACATACGTATACACAAATAATATCATTGTTATCTTTCATCTCATTCATTATCTTCCATTCTTTTCGTTAATTCTTTCTTCCGAGTCTTTTGCGACAACATAGTCACTCACCTCAATGGCAATCTCAATGATTGCACGCTATCCGAGTCTTTTGCACCCCTAGGGTTGCTCACCTCATTGCCCATCACGATAGCAAGCTATCCGAGTCTTTTGCAACAACAAGGTTGCTCACCCCAAGGCAACATCACGATAGCACTTTACTCGAGTCTTTTGCAACGACAAGGTTGCTCACCTCATAGGCAATCTAAATGATTGCACTTCATCCGAGTCTTTTGCAACACAAAGTCGCTCACCCCAATATATATGCTTGCAAGCCTTTCTTTCGTTCATTCATCATTCATTAATGCATGCATTCTTACTTCATGTTCCTCTTTCATTATCTTTCGCTTTACATTACATAATACTTCATTCATTCATTCATTCATTCATTAGCATGACATGTAAAGCCACAAGAAAGATAAGCATACATCATAATAAGGAACATATCATACACATACATCGGCATCATACAGGGCAACATCATACATTCATAATATGCATAACATGCAACATCATCATCATCATGCCCTACATGTTCACTAAGGCCATAACCGCTCTCTTACATGCTCTTACATGAAACTTTACATCAAAACTTACATCTGCACCTTCCCCGAAGGCCAGAAGTCAAACTACACATTCCTTCGAGTGCAATAGCCCTATTCGGGCGTATGGACACCCTTCAGTCGCATGGCCTCCATGCGACTGAACATCATACGACTGGACTCATGCGGATGGTCATCTATGCGAATGAACATTCAATCGTGCGTATGGACCTTGTGCGAATGGGATTACTGCGAATGGGCACCTATGCGACTGACCTCATGCGAATGGACTCATGCGACTAAGCATCTATGCGACTGAACCCTCAGTCGTGCAATCCCCATGCGACTGGACTCCCAGTCGTGCGACTGAAACCTTAGTCGTGCGATTGAACCCTAAATCGTGCGAATGAATCCCAATCGTGCGAATGACCCTCAATCGCCCCTCATTCGGCCGTATGGCCTTCATTCGGTCGCCTAGCCCTAGCTGATGCAGAATGGAGTTCATCCCGAACCCAATCTGCCATTTTCGGCCTCCAAGCTCATCCAAACCATTCTAAGCCTAAATTAACCCTCCTGGACCTTAGGAATGCATACATAACACCATACAAGCACACACAAGTCCGAAATCATACTCTAAACGCATCATACACATCACCCAAATGGGTCAAACACATACACACACACAAAAACGGGTTTTGAACATTTTCCATCCCCAAAATCAGTTGAAAACAAGTAAAGTGAGGTCCTAAAACTCACACAATCGAGCACAAACGTCAAGGGCTTCGATTTGGCTTGCTACTCGACGACTTTGGACACCCGAATCACCCGAAAACACCCTTTTTCTCCTTTTTCTCCTCTTTTTCTCTCTTCCTCCTCTTGAAATCTGAAAATTGTGGTGTGTGGGGAGAGTGGGCTGCCCCTTCTCTACACATAGCACCACACTTCCCAACTTCTTCGTTGGCGAGTTTGGTCCCTCGACTTTGGACTTTATTTTCTTTTCTTTCTTCGCCGGCTTCAAAATAATAAATTTCTGGGTGTACACAACATAAAAGAAGATGGAACTATTGCAGCAAACAAAGCTGAAAAAGTACAAGTTCTTTTGTCAAATACACCAACCCAAAAGGGATCGTTACCAAGAGAACCATGTAACAGTCGTCAGGTAAAACAAAGTAAACATATACTATACATAACATCACATGTACAATGTTTTTCTTTTGACATCATGAAGGAATATCAACCAGAAGGGCAAAACCAACATAAAGAATCAATTGAATGACCAACAAAAAACTTTTTTTACAGATGACAAAGAACACTTTTGTGAAATAAAATCATAAGACACTTGACAACCTGATATGAACCAATTTTGTAAAACCTAATAGGTTCTGTCACACCCCAACCATAGCGGTTCCCTGTGGGGCGTGAACGTCATGGAATCACAGTCATTGATTGACCACTACATGGTTTAGTAAACATACGTTGCAAATAAGTTTAAAAATACATAGTTGTTTTCAGAGTTAAATTGCGAAAGCAGTAGAGATAATGTAAATTGTTTACAAAACATGACTAATACATAAATGAATGATCCAACAACATGAATGGCCCTAAATACGATGAGGTCCATGCGAGTTAACTTGATGCAAATGTCAAATACCTAAGAAAACATGCATGAAAATATGTCAACATAACATAGTTTTTAAAATAATAGTAAACAGTGTAATGGACCACAAGTCTTTTCATGATTTGATTGTCGATCATACAATACTACAATATTATATAAGCACCGCAATCGAAGCTAGACTGTAAGTGTAATAAATAACCCCTACCCATGTCTACCGTAAGCACAGGGATGAACATGCTAATAACGCACCCCTTTAGACCTTCAGTCAAGGATAGGGTGGTAAATAAGGGCAGGGGTAGTCAAACCCAATAGTACTATCCATGATTATCTCGCTTTGGAAAATAAACTAACGGTCCGATAACAGGGGACTTCATACGGTAAGTAAACAACTTATATAACATGTGAAATCATTGACAAGTAAATGGTCCAAGAAATAGTAATTTGCATTGTAATTTCCCTAAATAATAAAAGTAAAATTGGGGCCGTGTGAATCACCTGTGAAGTGAGTAGTGTGGGTGTGAAAATCTGTAAGTATCCAAAGTGCTCGGGAAAAATCCAACTAAGTTCGCCCTAGAACAATCAAGGCAACTTATGTCCAAGTAATTGCTTCTACGTGTAATGTGAGCATGTAACTATTTCATCCATATACTGGTAACAAAGGTTGATCTCGACGACCCGTTGGTGACACAAAATGAATATTGTGATATATATATATTATATATATATATATATATATATATATATATATATATATAATGTAAATTATATATATATTACTTAGAAAATATTATAAATTACAGTTTGCTTGAAAGTGCTAAAAAACTCTGTATATAAGTTGAAATATTATTTGGGCAATTAAATATCGTTTGACTCGACCCGAGACGTGACTCGAGTGTTTAGCAATTAGTTATGTAATTACATATGAAATTATAGAAGCTAGGGTTTTGAAATAGTATTATTTTCTTAGGTAAAAATATATTTACATTATATAATTGGAATACAATTTGAAATATTAACACCCAAGTAAAATCACTAGTTTTCATATAATACAATCCATATATAAATATATATTTTACCATAAAATAATTATTTAGTTATTCCTTAGTGGATGATTCTTTTACTTGTTAGTTTGACATATATTAAATTGGATTTCTTTAATTTATTAAGTAATTTGGTATATTATAAAGTAAAATCTCTTTAATAAATTAATTAGCTACTTTAGTCAATTACCACTTGTTTAACCCATCTTTTAAGTGACTTAGTAACCAATATTATAAAATCTATAAATTATATTTCAAATCCAGACATATAGCAACAAAATCATGTGTCTCTTTGTTAAAAGTCATCTACTAACCATTTTAACATCCCTTTTAAACTAACATAATATTAGTTATGAAGTTCATATTTTTGTTTAAAGTCTCATGTTTATATATATTTAACCATACTTGTAAATTGGTCAAATTGTCATCAAGTTATAACCCAACTTTTGTAATAATATATTACCACTCACTAAGTATGACTTGAAAAAATATATATAAAATCATATAATACTGTAAGAAGTATTTAAGAAATAAAATTTCTATAACCATAACATAACCCTTTTGTAGTTTCTTTGAGTTTTAACAACCATAGGACTTTTTATAAAATCACCAACTAGTAACTTGGTCAAACATGGATATATGAATATTTACTTTTAAGGACAAGTATCATTATTTAGTTCATGATAGAATGTTTGTTGTGAATTATATTCTTGAAACTCTGTTTGTAAAAGTATTTTCAGCAAATTTAAAATCTTTGGTGGATGAAACTAGTTTTCATATGAACTAATAAATGAAAATAGATGATAAATTAA
>JACVEC010000092.1:125000-172819 GCA_025215565.1 Flaveria ramosissima | reverse complement strand
TTCAGGTCAGCAAAATGTATTATAAACTCGTGTATTCCTTCAACATGTATAGTGATCGGCATGGCTACCTAGGAAAGCTGTGCATTTGGTTGACTATTAACTTGTTTGACTTCAGCCTATACGTGAACGTTCACTACTAGTTGAAGATATGTGATGTGTTGAAGATGTACTTTTGTTTAGGATTACAAATGTATAAGTCTAGATGTTAGACTAAATTTTGTAATATGTAATCCTATAAATGATATATTAATGAAAATGATGTTTAAGTTATTATTGTGATTTGTATGCTAGATAATCAATGTGTTTTGAACTAACAAGTCACACCCAAAGCATTTCACGTTTTCGCCGAGATGTGAACAAAAATAGCACATTAGTTGCTTGTGCCATTGTCTTTGAAACTCTCACTTTAACTCTTACACCTACAACTGGTTATATACCCATGGTTTCATATCGATAGAAATAATAAAATAATCAACACATAGACGTTATTTAAAACAAAATCATTTTTTAAAAGATAAAAGAGTCATATTCGCATTCAATTTTTATAATTTAATTTAAATTCCATATTGTAAAAAGTGTTAAAAGAGGAGACCCTTATGGTGGAAAACCTTTGGTAAAACATATCCATGAGTTGTAAGTCAATTAGAACGAATGCCAGTAGTAACTACTGCTTCTTCTGATATCTAAAGTGGTAGTTGATCCACAATTGCACGCTTGCTAATGATGCCTAGTTGTCATTGATGCCAAGTTGTCATTGATGCCAAATACAACTGAGGACAAAGTTTCTAGTTACCACCCGCAACCAAGTTTTTATGATGAGTACTAACTTTCTATTGATGATTAGTTTCATGTGTAGTTTTCAACAATCATACAAATCTTAGGTGACTTTAATTTGGTGGTTCTCTAACTATGAAATAAAAATAATCCAAACATACATGTACTTTACATCTTTTAAGTCATATTAATCTTTATTCTTAATTGATTTATAGAAATGATCTTGAAAACACTTTAATAACTAACATTTTCCCTTTTTCTTTTAGTGTAATCATTGATGCACTTAAACTAGTCATGATAGAGATAAAAACTCATGAACAATAAAAATGTCTTGAAGATTATATGTTCATAGTAGTACATAAACACATTTGTTATATTCAAATATAGAGGTGTAATCAGGGATTGAGCCCTTTCTATTTATTTTAATACATGAAGATTATATACACATAGGTTCAACTTAGTCTTATGTTCTTACTTGACACTATTATTTACTAATCTTATATTCCTTTTTCTAATGTGAATATAAACTTCAAGTCTCGGCTTTTAGAAGCGGTTAAACTTCATACTCAAGTAGCTAGTTTTTAGGTGTTGCACCTACACATGTAATTATTCAAATTAACTATTAAGTAGTTCAACTACGATCTCTTCATCTTGAGTTCTAAACACATATCTTGAGATGATATAACACATTGATCTCTTAATGAAATCTTCTTGTGTTAAACATAGTTTGCCTGGTAATTTTAATTCAAGTTTTACTCTTTGAAGCAAAGTGGCATATTTTACGCCTGTCAACATAACATTACACCGGATGTGGCGTAATTACGTCACCTCTGGACCGATTTGAGCATTTTAGGTCTCTTGACTGGTAATTTTCACTTAACCATTCACATAACATCTAATAACCTTTATATCTTTAACAAATGTTTAGCACCAAAATAAAGTTAATTTCAAAGAACTATGATCATTATAGTATAGTCACAAGCGCTATGATTCATATTTAGCTCATAAGTCACAATCTCTATGACTCTATCAAAATAGTTAGATTACTAACCTCCTTGTGATTATAGGTTCTCAACAGGTAAAAACTTATAACATTGATTTTAGTGCATGTTCATACCACATCGTTAGATGGTCCTGGCAAATGCCTAATATATGTAACACCCCATAGTTTAGCTAAAAAGAATAAAAAGAAGTGGTGCTAAAGGTATGATTTCTATACACCATTTGATATATAAAGGGAGTTTGGCTATAGAAAGACAAAGCCAAGAATTAAGCTAAAGGTATGATTTCTCTATACCATTATATATCCTAGCTAGATCTATCATTGTATAGTAATCATGCACCGATTGAGATGATAAAGTTGACACTTTTACATGTGAATATATAGATATTGATCCATCCTTTTTAGGGTTAGGGTTTTTTTATGATAAACAAAGATGTGAGTTTTAGAACGCATTTTTGCATACTTTTATATTGTTTTAGGGCCCGTATGCATACTATGATAGTTTATTAATAAAGTTTTGATGATAAAGGTTCATATATTTATGGGTTTGCTAGGTATCTATGTATGAATAGTGGTTTAATGCATACCCCTAAAAAGTTTTATAATTATTAAAGTTGTTATAGTTATAAAAAAGTTGTATAAATTGACAATAGGGTTTACTAACCCGCATCTTATCACAGTTGAAGTTATAGTCCACCCGAATTTGATGTTGGCCACCCGCATGTGAGGAAAGTTAAAGTGATAGCTAACTCGAATGTGATGTTGGTTACCCACATTGACCATGGTTAAAGTTTTCCACCAAAGGTGAAATAGTACACCCGTAGGTGATAGTTCACCCACATCTAACCAAGAGTTAGAGTATAGACACCCGTATGTAAAGTTGTACATCCGTATGTGATATCTCACTCGCGTTCGGTGTACCTAGTTAAGTTGATAGAAATAGTCATCCATATGTAATGTTTTACATCTTTATGTGTTGTCTTTCCTGCATTCGATGTACATAGTTAAAGTTGTTGGAAACAGTCACCCGTGTGTAAAATTGATCACTCGCATATGATAACTCACCTAGAGTTGAATATAGTTAAAGAAATTGATCACCTACATCTAAGACTTTTCACCCATGTAATAGTTTATTAACATTTGATTGAAGTTAAATTATAGTTACCCATAGGTAATCGTATCCACTATAGGTGAATTGTTTACCAATATGTGCCATAGTTGTTAAGCTCACTGTACATGCCTTAGTTTTTAAAGTTAATGGACTTAGTGATTTGAACTTGAGTTATTAGCTGTTGGATCATGAAGGATGAATCTACCAAAAACTCGAGATTTTAGCACTGGCTGTCAACTATCAAAACAAGCCAAGTGTTGAATCCACTGCCGAACCATATTTGCTGAATGATTGTCGATCAGCATATACCGAACTGCCGAACTACATATTTTGAATGACTGTTAATCAACATATGCAAGTCAACTGCCGATCAACAGTGAGCTTCATGAGCTGTTAATCGACTGCTACTTAAAACAAGATTGTCTGTGCCGGCGGCTGCTGTGTTTCACTTTTGGAGAAAACATAGTACTTAAGCTGTCAACTCTAATACACAAATTATGTGGTTGATGTAGACTTTGAATATAGAATATTTTATTCTTATTGTTTAGAATTCTTAGTACAAAAGTCATCATACTTGTATAGTAGAGGCAAGATTTTTACCTATTTGATTCTGTCTGCCGATTGTAACATTTTACGCCAGATTAATCAAGCGAATACTTTAAAAAACAACTTGTGCATTTATATTCACTCAAAGTATTTGTGTTGTGATAATAATTAGACAACTTAGATTCCATATTTGTTAGTTACTTATCTAAGAAGAAGTTCTTATTAATCTAACTAACCTGATCCAACATTAACCCATAGGTGAACTTGCTCACCCATATCTGAAATGGCCACCTGAATGTGAATTACTCACCTGCAAGTAAATTCTACATGTGCATACGACCATACTTAGAATAGTTCCATTATAGTATGAACATATGAATGTCATAGATAAAGTGATGACATAGAATAAATTAAAGTAATATAATTAAAGAAGCTAAAGTATAGTTAAAAAGTTACAAAAAATTATAGTTAAAAATTACAAGTATAGTTAAAGAGATAAAGTTAACCACAATTAAAGAAGAAAAAAGTACATATAAAGAGCTAAAGATAATCACAAGTAAAGAAACATAAAGTACTAATTTCATATGTGAAATGATAAAACGCACTTGAATAATAATTCAAGAATAGTTACCATACCAAAGAATAATTAAGTATAATAAATATGCTAAAGGAGTCTTGTAAGCATAAATATCATAACATATTTAAATCATCAATACAGAAGTTTTGCATAGTGGCTTGTAACATGAGTCTTGAATTTGTGAAAAGCAATACTAAAAGTCTTGTTTATTACATAAGTAGTGGCTAGAAGAGTCTTGTACAAGTACAAACTTATGATTAAGTTTAGATAAAGTTAAAAAGGTTGTCGCACATCAATCAAGACTTGCATCCTAGTATAGTTGTTATAATTAGTTAAAGTTTATAATTTTGATTAAAACATAATTACAATTAAAGCTTTGATAAACTATTTTGATAAAGTGTCACAATTAAAGGTTAAAGTACAATTAAAGAACTATCATAATTAAATATAAAAAAGTTTTATATAGGTATAAGCACACATATAAAGTAAAGTAATTATAAAGTACAAATACATATTAAAGTATGATGTGAACCATGAAAGCTAAGGCATACTTAAATTATGAAAAAAGAAAGACAAGAAAAATATAGTAAAAGTCATAATTACAATTTAAGTTTTGATAAAATAAAACTAGAGCTTACTAAACAATAGTGACTTTTGTATGCATATTAGTTTGACATGTATGTATTGATAATTAAAGATGAGAGCTTGGTATAGATACTAAGGATATCCCACATCAAATCAAGACTGGCATCCTAGTATAGTTATTATAATAAGTTAAATTTTAAAATTTTGATTTAATTTAATGGTTAAAGATAATGTTTTAAATTTTTGTTGCATAAAGTTAATGAGATTTTTTATTCAAGAATTATGTATCCGATTTCAAAGTCCAACTATGAAGTCGCCGAGATATAAGGCATTAAATTATATAAAGAATTCATAACATTACATAATTCAAGTTTATATGCTAAGCAAGTTTATTCATGTCCAAGAGTTATATAATCCCTTATGTTGTTATCCATTCAACGCAAAATAACTTGACACATATAAGCAATAATAATAATTCACATAATACATTGTTACATAGGTATGAAACTCAGTTAGAGTCACTCAACTTTTCTAAATGAAACCTTGGAATTTTGATTTGCACGCTCAATATATAACCTCCAAAATTTAAACATGTTACATGGTAAACATAGTATGTTAAACTCCACTACATATAACAATACACACTTGATTACACCCAACTAATTGTGACCCTCCATAACACCAAATTATAGTGCCCTTTTTAGCATCATCCTTATACTATCTATTTGGTCTAGACAAGTAAACATGGACAGAAACTCCACGTTCAGCTCCTAGTAAGATGGCAATAACACTAGCTTAAAAAATAGCTCCATATAGTAGCCATTCTAATGATAGCAACTAATCTGTCACTTTCACCAAGCTTGCCTAACACTTCCTAATTAAGGGCCTTTTGATGGTCAATCCTCATCCAACATAACTTCGAGCACTTAGCATTCTCGGTACTATCCTCATCGAACTGTGACCGTGGATGACGGGAAAGATTGTCCACAATATCTATATCGAGCTCTAAATCAGACAACATCTGCAAATCACTATGAACAAAATGATTAAAAAAGATGAAAATAAAAGATATGTGTGTCGTAATAGTGCCATATATGCTATATAGGGCATGGAGTTGTGTATGGTACGTACACCACCCACCCTGGCCTTATACGACACATATATCTTGCTAGACCATAAGCGCATGGTAAGTCACAACTCGTGAAAAGCTAGCAGCCATATGTTACATTTGCTTAATGTATCACTTGTAACTTGGTGTTCTTGGCTACTAACAAATCAAGACCTTTGTAGGAAACCTTACCTCATAGGTAATCAGATAATGGGAGTTTGTGATGACTCATTGTCTTGATCTTGCTTGATTCAGACATTTAAATTTACATCCTATGTGTTTACCATTTAATCTACAAATTCCACAAGTTTATCCGACAAGCTATTTGCTTATTTAAGATATCACTTAATTTAAATTTAAGGAAAGTTTTTATATATTGGTTGTATGTTGGCTTAATTTTTTATTTATGTTAGTTTGGGCTAAAACAAATATTTCTTTTTAGCTATCCAGTCAGCTCTTATATATAGGTTAGTACTTCTGACAATAAAATACATTGATAATGTTTATATACATGTAGTAGTTTTGTATGTATGTACGAAAACTTACTTTCTCTCGCTTGGCCAAAACTAATCAATCATAAATTTGATTGTAGTTATACTAATAAATCTCAAACATAGGAGACTCACAAAACTTGAATTCTTTCGTAAAGCTTATTTTTAGTATTTTATGAATTTTTTCGTCTATATGACACCTGGATAGATACTTGGAAGTGTGATGGGAATACTTTCGTACATGCATTCATCAAAGTCAGGTCTCTATCTGTTATAACTAACCCTGGCTCCATACACTTGTGCAACATATCTTTGAGTGTGTCTGGAACCTAATCAAATTTATCCTCTTGTTATGCACATGAACAACACAAAACGTTTGGTGTTTCAAGGTCACACCAACAATTTGAACAAATAAAAGTTTGTACATATTTTGTATGTTGCGCCAATCCTCAGTACATGTGGGAATGCACACCAAGTGTCGTGCGATTTTGGAAGACAAAAGAAAACCTCCTCCAAGGCATATGTGGGCAAGATAGACCCAAGTGTTATAAATGTAGCCTTTAGAAGATAGTTCGATTTATAGAACTTGCATAAGAGTTTCATCGACTTTATTTTTATTACTTATTTTTTGAGCATTTTATTTGTCTCTAGTAACGGATTCGTTGTTGGGGTTCTACCTTTTTATGGTTGACGATATGTTATAAGGCTACATCTTCTGTTATGTAAGCTGCTACACCAAGTAATATTCATTCTGAGAAAACAACCTATAAATGGGTGTTCCTTTAAATATTGAGGGGATCATGATTGTGTTCGTCATTCATCACCTCTAATTTCCAATCACGATGCTTATTGTCATATATCCTTACGAGTTCAAAGGGAAAACCTTTTTTTTTGCTCCTAACCGTCTAAAGCTGGTTGTACTTTTGTGTTCACCATCATAATCACACATAAGCTATACCTTGTTAGTTTCAAACACACTTTTGTGTTATGACATTCATCACTTAAAATGAATTCCTCATTATTGTGTTGCAGGTCGGATGTTTGATCGCCAAATACGAACTCATGGTTGCTTTGTTGAAGGTAAGAAGGTGGCTCACCTTTAAAAACAAACTCTTAATTGCTATGTTGCAGGTAAGAAGATTCACAATCTACAATGTACACCTAGTTAAAATTTGACATAGTGTCTCGTAAGAAGATTGAATGCACAACTCCTCTTGATTCCTTTTCTGCCACATACGAAAGTTTTGACTATTAGCTAGAATATTCGCCAAGAAAATAGTTGTTGTCCCAAAGCGACAATAGCGAACAAACAAATACGATTGAACTTTTGAGCAAATAGAAAAAAACGATAACTTACATTGTCGAACGATCGTTCCTTATATATAGTTTTTGAGAGAATCTTATATCTTGTCAAATAATTTAATAGAACACGTGTCGTTTGAAGAAAAATGCCTATAACCTCGTTTGTTGTATAGGTGGCGTCTATACATGGCGCATAGTGCCCTACAAGGCATATGGATGGCCCCAATATGTGGCGTATATAGTCGCCACCTATACAACAACTACAGTGTTATATGCCAGATTTTGCGAATGACAGATGTGAGACCAGCAATATGTCGTCTGAAAAGACATACACTGCGTATGGGTTATACGCAGGGGATAAATTTTTGAATGATTGATTTTCCTGTAGTAGGTTCGGATTGGAAATGGTGCCATCATATGTCACCTACAACTCTATACACAGCGTATGAGGGGTGTCAATCTATCAACTGGGTTGTCTTAATAATAAGAACTAATATAAATGAACGTAGTATTAAGCAATATATTATCATTTTCGTTTAGTTATTAAAAACACTCAATATATAATTATCCACCGATGTTTAAGTATTAAGTAATGTTATTATTCTAATCAAGTGATATAAAATGTTTATGTGATATCATTATTTCAGACCAAGAGTAGATGAGATGGAAGATTAACCGATTTATAGTATATAAATAAAAGCAGTGTGTATAATTTCACGTGTAAAATGTTATAGGTTAAATATTCTTTTGTAAGATATCAAATCTTTTCTTGAGTGAATAAATAACACTAACCAATAACACTAACCAACGTGATGTCTTTTATAAAATATAGCTTCTTAATTTTTATAAAAATGATTTTCTTTACAACACGTTTATGTAGCGACTTAAATCCTTAAACGTACAATTATAAACGATCACCATTTAATCTGAACATAGCACATCCTTATTGCATTGCATTTTGAGCTGCCCTACACGTTTATGCTTGATTTTAGCTTACATATGACAGCTATTAAATAATTAAAGCTTTAAAGAATCCCAATATGTGATCGATTCACATCGTATAGTGCTCTGACCATCATGCTTAAAGTGTAAGAACATTTTGTCTAGTGCACAACATGTCTTAAATAGTAGATCTAATTATCAAAGCACATGAAATCTATTTTATCCTTCTAATGTATTTGCATTAAAATTTACAAAGGATACTACCATGCGTCATTTGCAAAAAACACCATGGTTGAAATCTTGTATTAAAAAACATTTAATAATCTTATAAGCCACTTTTATATTTTTCAATAGATCCTTATTTATAAAATGCATGTCGTTTAACCAAGAATTTTCATTGCAAACTACTGCTCAACCCTGACTAAAAGTCATTTAAGGTTGGATTTTCAAGTCTAGTGAGTCAAATGTCGTCTAAATGCAAGATCTAAATAAAATTACGCTTCTACTAGCGTTCTTGTAAAAACAAGTCATTTTTATTTTTTGATAGATCCAAATTCCTTATTTTTCTCACAAAATAAAAAAATCAACTGTTGATGCTTGCTTAAATCTATAATAAAGTTTTAACCATCCATGCTATATCTAAAGGCATAGGGGCGACAAAAGCTTCACGTTGATCCATGTAGACAATTTCATTCAGATGTTCATGAAGAAAAACCTTCTGATATCCTGCTATATCTCACAGTCTTTTTATGCAACTATGTTAACAAGTATCCTCGTACATTCAAGCATGACAACAATTTAGAGTCTTTCTATATCGTAATATATGGTTTATAATCCACCTTCTTGCCTGGAACCATCACTACAAGAAATATGTCTTTTTGCGACTAATTGATTTTTACCTTTAGCGACTAAATATCGTCTCCATAACCTATTGCGATGAAATTTGGTGTCCACAATTTCGTCGCCATTTCTCCATCGTATCAGGTCAATATTTCCGTCGCAATAAGTTTCGTCGAAATAAAAGAACCTATAACAACGAACTTTAGTCGTAACAGTGTTGTCATTAAATATATTTTGTAAAATAAAAGTAAACTTTAATTATGAGAAATATTAACTGTTGCGACCAAATATGGTGTCTATAGAGAAGACCTATGGCGACAAAATTTCATCTCAATATGTTTTTTTAATTTTTAATTTTTTTAATTTTCCAGATTATAAAAATAAATAAATATACAAAATTCAGAAATACAAAAATCCATAAATTGTCAAACAAACTGTATTAAGATCTAATATAATTAAACATAGATATTGAAATATGCATATTGACTATATGGACAATTGTTTCTAAGGCTCAACTCAAAAAGGTGTCTGCAATTCAATATTTATTGAACCACATCTAATAAAGTCTAATTTCTCCTCTCAGTCATTATTATGTGTTGGGTTTGTTAGACCGTTATCAAAGTTGTTTAACCATTTAAACATAAAAAAACGCAGTGGAATAAAACCTTAATATTATGTTTTGTAAACAGAAAATTAAGGCATAATACTTAGCAATAACAAACCCAAGAACATAGGATCAAATATATAAACTAGCTATCAAGAATAAATAACAACCAAAACAACACATATGAAACTACCTTTGTAGAGCTGTCAAAACATGAGATTTGGTGAGGATGATGATTTTCTTGAATTACCAAAACACCAAGGAGAGGTGTCCTCAAGCTTCCATACTCACAAGCATCAAGCAAAGACATTTCTTGCTAGGATTTGTACACCAAAAACAAAGAAGAAGCTGCTGAAAACCTCTTTTCAGCCGTGAGATTCTTCAAGTTTGAAGGAAGTTCTTGTTCTTCTTGGTCTTTTGCATGTAAGAGAGAGAGAGAGAGAGATGAAGTGTGTGGAACTAGTTAATCAAGTGTGTTATTCCAAGACAACAAAAGACCCACTCCCTAAAAGGGGCGGCCGAAAATGGCTTTAAAATTGGGGTTTCCCCCCCAATTTTGTTCCCATTTAATTGTTAACTAGTTATTCAATTAGTTATGTAATAAACCTTTTAATTATATAACTTATACACACTTTTATTATTTGATGTTATTTAACCAACTTAAACATTATAAATAATACCCATGAACAAAATATCCTTATAAGTTGTTCCATCTCATATGCAATTTATTTAGAAAACACACTTTTCTAAATTGGTGTAATTATTTAATTGTATGATCATATCATCAATTAAATATATATTGGTGTTTGCAAAGCTTGTTATTGGGTATGACCCTACTTAGATCATAACGTACTAACCACATCAATGTTCTATGTGTCTTGGGCATAAAGAATCCAACAATCTCTCACTTGCATAAGATTCATAGAAGATTGATGCTAGCAGTAAATACAGCCTAACAACGGTTTACTACCCTTAATATGCATGACTAAAAGCCATTCAATAACACCATCCCCTTCAAGTATCCAACTTGAAATGATTTAGGTGAATCAATCATTTATCCTTTTGTTACAGATGTCATGTTAAATCCAAGGACACAGAATGATCATTCCTTGTTGATTTAACTTAATCAGGCCTTAGACATCTTGCTCTCAACGAATAAGAGGAACAAATTCCATCTTGACTACATACGTTTCTCACAATCACCTCGTGTCACACTTGAACATAGCCTTATGTACTGTCCATTATTTCAGAGCAGTGAAGAACTAGCTCAAGGTATAACACATTGGTGAATATCAAAACCCAATATGTAACTCAGGTCAGAGAATACCAAATGATATTTGTCTTTACTCAAATTCACTTATGATCAATCTAGAAGATTCCATGTAGTAAAATTTGAGACGCGGGCCAGTCCAATATTCGTATCCCACAAATATCTATGAACTTTGGCAACAACCAATTGCTCTATATTTATGCCTTATGAATATCCACCAATCCATGTTCATAATAGTCTTACGTTCATATTTGTTCCCACAAACATGACCGACTATGGACATTTAGAATAATAAACATATTCATGGATGTATACATGCTAAAAGGAACATAACTCAGAATATCACAAATATATGAAGGAGTTAAATATTACATTGTTCCAAACTTTTAAATACTAAAACAGATCAATTCCAATCACTAGAATATCAAAGTCCTAAGGCACAAGTATGACTTTCATGCTTTGCCCTTTCAAGGAGCTTCGTGAGTGGATCCGCGATGTTTTGATCGGTGTGAACTTTATGAATACATATCTTTCCCTTTTCAATTTCATCCCTTATGTAGTTGAATCTCCGCTCAATGTGTCTAGTCTTTTGATGTGCACGGGGTTCCTTGATTTGTGCAATCGTACCCTCGTTATCATAAAAGATTTCTAGGGGGTCTTGAATGGTAGAGACCACCCCTAGATCGGCGATAAATTTCTTTATTCTTGCAGCTTCTTGAGCTGCTAATGAGGCGGCTATGTATTCGGATTCTGTAGTGGATAATGTTACCACGTCTTGTTTTGAACTTTTCCAGGACACTGCTCCTGCATTCATAATAAAGACATACCCCGACTGTGATCGAGAATCATCTCGATCAGTTTGGAAACTCGCATTCGTGTAACCCTTTACAACGAGTTCCTCTTCATCAGATCCGTATATTAGAAACATATCCTTAGTCCTCCTAAAGTATTTCAATATACTTTTAACAGCCAATTAATGGCTATTACCTGGATTCTGCTGATATCTGCTTGTCATGCTTAACGCCCATGACACGTCCGGTCTAGTGCATATCATCACATACATGATGGATCCTATACCAGACGCATATGGGATGTCCTTCATTCGATCTTGCTCATCCTTTGAGCTTGGACATTGAGATGTACTCGATATAGCCCCTCTTTGAATAGGTACCATACCTTTCTTAGAGTTTTCCATCTTGAACCTTTTCAATATTTTATCAATATATGCACTTTGGTTTAGACCTATCAACCGCCTTGATCTGTCCCTATAGATCTTTATTCCTAAAATATAGGTGGCTTCACCGAGATCTTTTATGGAAAAACATCTTCAAAGCCAGGTTTTAACACCTTCCATGGTTGGAATATCATTTCCAAAAAGTAGTATGTCATCAACATACAATACTAAGAATGTAATTATGCTCCCGCTAGCCTTCTTATATACACAAGCCTCGTCAGTGTTCTTGATGAAACCAAATTTCTTGATTTCTTCATCAAAACGTTGATTCCAACTTCTCGATGCTTGTTTCAATCCATAGATTGATTTTTTTAACTTGCATACTTTATTAGGATGTTATGGATCGACAAAACCATCAGGCTGAACCATATGGACAGTCTCTTCTAGATGTCCATTAAGAAAAGCGGTTTTGACATCCATTTGCCAAATCTCATAGTCATAATATGCAGCTATGGCAAATAATATCCTAATTGACTTTAGCATTGCCACATGCGAGAAGGTTTCATCATAATCAACCCCTTGAGTTTGAGTGAAACCTTTGCTACAAGTCTTGCTTTGTAAGTATCCAAGTTTCCATACATATCCGTTTTTCTTCTTGAAAACCCACTTGCATCCCACCGGTTTGGAGTTAAGTGGAGGGTCAACCAATTCCCAAACTTGGTTGTCATACATGGATTGCATCTCTACGTTCATGGCTTCCAGCCATTTGTCATAATCCGAATTGGACATTGCATCATGGTATGTAGTTGGCTCATCGGAGTCAACCACATAACATCCATTCATGAAAAATCCATATCTTTTTGGTGGAATGCTAACTCTACCAGACTGCGAACGTTTTGTGTGTATTGATCAACCTCTTGATCATCATCAACAACTTCCTGTTGATTGCTAGTGTCAACCAAACGTGTCCAGCTTGTGGATCTTGATCCTCATCAAATTCCACTGTTCTATACGTTATTCCTTCCATAAGGAACTTAGCTTCCAAGAACTCTGCCTTTCAAGCAATAAATACTTTTTGCTCTGTTCAATCAAAGAAGTAGTATCCTATACAGTCTTTGGGATATCCAATAAATATACACTTAGTGGATTGACTTTCCAACTTGTTTTGGGTGTTTAGCTTAACATAAGCTGCACAACCCCATACTTTTAAATATGACAGTGATGGAACTCTTCCATGCCATATTTCAAAAGATGTCGTATCCACTTTCTTGGTTGGGGCCATATTCAAAATACGAGCCGCCGAGAGCAATGCGAAACCCCAAAATGATAGAGGTAGTGAGCTTATAGCCATCATAGATCGAACCATATCCAATAGGGTTCAGTTTCTCCTTTCAGACACACCATTATGTTGTGGTGTTCCACGTGGAGTAAGTTGTGAGACGATCCCACAACTTCTTAGATGATCCTGAAAAGCCTCACTGAGGTATTCACCTCCTCTATCTGAACGAAGAACTTTGATAGTTTTATTGAGTTGATTTTCTACTTCATTCTTGAAGATTTTGAACATTTCAAAAGCTTCATATTTATGTGTCATCAAGTACACATAACCATAGCGACTGTAATCATCGGTAAAGGTAATGAAGTATCTTTCACCATTTCTTGTCATTGTCTTAAAAGGACCACATACATCCGAATGTATGATTCCTAATAAGTCTTTTGTCCTTTCGTTAGTACCACTAAAGGGCGACTTGGTCATCTTACCTTGTAAACAAGATTCACACTTATCAAATGAACCATTTTCATTTGTTTTCAAAAGACCATTCTTTTGAAGTGTTTGAATTCGATACTTGTTTATGTGACCAAGACGACAATGCCAAAGATACGAATCACTTAAACCCATTTTAAGTTTCTTGGTGCTTGTTTGGTATAAGGAATTGTTAAAGGATGAATCATCATGAACCAATTCATAGATACCATTAAAAGGCATAGCCTTGAAATAAAATACATCATCCATACAAACATAAATACCATTGTTAACAAACTTTAATTCATAACCGCATTGTTTTAAAAGGAAAACAGAAATTATGTTCCTATCAAACTAGGAGCATACAAAATGTTCTTAAGAACAACTTCCAAACCATTGGAAAGTTTCAAAATATAGTCTCCTTGGGCTTCGACATCAACTTTTGCTCCGTTTCCCATGTAGAGACTTGTGTCTTCCTTTTTGAAGTGCTTATTTCTTTTGAACCCCTGCAACAAATTGCAAATATGAGCTCCACATCCGGTATCCAATACCCATGTGTTTGAAGAAATAACATTTAAACCAATATGAATTATGAAAGTTGTACCTGAGGTTTGCCCAGCATCCCTCTTGTTTCTCAACTCTTTGAGATAGGTTGTACAATTCCTTTTCCAATATCCTATCTCACCACACTCAAAGCATGGATCGTTCTCCGTTACCTTAGGCTTCTTAAGCTTAGGCTTTGGAGGTTCCACTTTAGCCTTCCCCTTACCTTTGCCTTTGATGTACCCCTTTCCTTTGGCAACATTTGCCTTGGGATCGGGGAATGGCCTTTTCTTATTGCCTCCCTCATTGATCGAGAGAATAGGTAGAACATTTCTACCCATCCCTGCCTCGGTTGTTTTAAGCATTGCGTGAAGCTCACTAATGCTCTTGTCCCACCCATTCATATGTAATTCATTATGAACGTCTTGAACCTTTTAGTTAGGCCATTAAGGATCAAATCCGTGGCCAGCTCCTTTGAGACGGGGCAGTTAAGCCTCTCGAGGCGATCAACGTGGCTTTTCATCTCAAGAACATAAGATGATGCCGATTGGGTTTCTTCCATGCGACACGCATGAAGCACTCGAACCGTTTCGAAGCGCTCTACCCTAGCTTGTTGAAGGAACATTTCCTTCAACTGGGTAATCATGTCATATGCCCCATGATGCTCCAAGTCCTTTTGGATTTCAGGAATCACAGTTCCCAACATGAGGCTGGAAACCTGCATGGAATCCTAAGTATACTGAAGCCAATCGTTATAGGCCTCAACATCCTCGGGGTTGGGTTGGTCAGAAATGGGATCGTCAAGGACATAGGCCTTTTTCTCTTGCTTTAGAACCATTCTCAAGTTTCAAAACCAGTCCATAAAGTTATTATGGTTAAGACGATCCCTCTCTAAGATGGTTCTCAGCGATAGGGTATGGATGGTCGGGGTGGTAGCATTATTGTTTGCGGTCATTTCTACAAAATTTATAAAGTTCATATTAGTATTTGTGGAAAACTACATTTTAATCATTAATACCCTTTTCATGTCTCATAGACAATTAATAATTAAAACCTAGAATCCAACGTTATATTTAAATGATGGTTAGGTGACCTTTATCCCATTATTTAAATTAACAAGGTAGTCAACACTTGACAATTGCAACCTATTGCAACTTCTAGCCTTATGGGATCGGTTAAACATCTTATGTTTAGTTGGCATGTAAAATCCCATCAACACCGTTGTACGCCATGCTTTGGTGACCCTATGCACATGGTTTCCAATTCAAGTCATCCTACTTACACACACGTGTGAGTTTACACATACAAGTGGTTAGGTGACCTTTATCCCACAAATATGTTAAGCCACCTCAAACACACAAGTTCCTTAAAAGTGGTTAGGTGACCTTTATCCCACAAATAGTTCCCAAGTGATTCGAGTGTCGTGTAAAAGGATGGCGTTAAACTTGTTTTCAAAGGGATTTTAGTTTTCATTAATTCTAGTTATGAAAACTCTATGTACCTTGTATTTGCATGCTTTCAAATACATGGTACCCTATGGTTCTCTTTTTAGTAAAAACCCCTTTTATTAAAATCCTTAATCCTTTTAATAACCTTTTATTAGTCACTTAATGATTAGGAACCATAAATTTTCAGCTTGTTTTGTTTGTAAATTAGTTTGTTATGCACATACAAATATCAAACAACCATCATATAACAAACAACCAAACAAGCGTAATCAAACAATCACAAGTGCATAACCATAGCAACTAAGTTGACAACACTTCTTTGCCATCACAAGTGTTGTCATTTGGTCTTTCTTAAGGGTTAATCACAACACAAAAGATAGGATCTCCAAAGATCCCCACTTGAAGTTGCATTCAAATGCTTCAAGTCCTTCTCTTTGTGCCTTTCCTTTGTGCTTCCATCTTGTGCATCTTCTTTTACAAAATTTATATCCTTATACAAATTTTCTAATAAAAAATACACCTAATCTATTTATTACATCACCATTTGTAACACCCGGTTATTTGTTTCTTTTGAAGCCGACGAAAGAATAAAAGAAATAAAGTCCAAAGTCGAGGGACCAAACTCGCCAACGAGGAAAAGTTGGGGAAGTGGGAGTATTTAAGGGAGAGGGCAACCCTTACCCTCTCCCTACACCCACCAAAATCAGCCAAAGAAGAGAGAAGAGAAAGAGAGGAAGAAGTGTTGGTTCGAGCGGTTTGAGTGGCCAAAATCGTTGAGGAGCGAGTCAAATCGAAGCCCTTGTCGTTGTGCTCGTTTGTGTGAGTTCTAGGACCCCTCCTTTAAAAGTTTTTGAATGATTTGGGGCTGGAAAACATCTGAAAATCGGGTTTTTGAGTGTGTACATGTTTGACCCGTTCATGTATGTGTATATGTGTGTATGATGCGTTTGAGTCTTGATTGTGAGCTTAGGTGTGCTTGAATGGTGTTGTGGTATGCATCCCTAAGGTCTAGGATGGTCGATTTGGGCTTAAAATGGGTGTAGATGAGTTTGGAGGCCGAAAACCCTCGGCTGCAGTCGGGATGGACTGCCATCTACATCAGCTAGGGCTAGGCGACCGACTAGAGACCGAATGGAGGCCATACGGCCGAATGAGGTGCGATTGATGCCCATCCGCACGATTGAGGCCCATTCGCACAAATGGAGGTTCATTCGCACGATTGAAAGGCCAATCGCATGCAGGTCATGCGGTTGAAGGTCCAGTCGCATAAGTGTTCATCCGAATCAGTCCCATTCGCATGAGGTCCATCCGCATTAGTCCATT
The DNA here is from genome assembly GCA_025215565.1 of Flaveria ramosissima. Lineage (NCBI taxonomy): Eukaryota > Viridiplantae > Streptophyta > Magnoliopsida > Asterales > Asteraceae > Flaveria > Flaveria ramosissima. The sequence continues at coordinate 155,434 of JACVEC010000092.1, read as the reverse complement.
CGCACGAATGAGTGTTCATTCGCATGAGTGTTCATCCGCGTTGGTACATTCGCATGGTGTTCAGTCGCATGGAGGCCATGCGACTGAAGGGTGTCCATATGCTCGAATAGGGCTGTTGCACCCGAGGAGAAGTGTAGTTAAACTTCTGACTTTCGGGGGAAAATGCATATTTAAGTTTTGACGTAAAGGCTCCCCTAAGTTCATGTAGGGCGACGATTGAGGCCTTAGAGTGCATGTAGGGCATGATGATGATGATGATGTTGCATGTTTATGCATGATGCATGTTATGTATGTTCGATGTTGCTTTGTATGACATGATGACTATGCATGTTAATGTTCCTTATTATGATGTATGTTTATCTTCCTGTGCTTTTCGTGTTATGATAATGAATGAAATGAAGTATTATGTAACGTAAAGTGGAAAGAAATGAAAAGTATTGCAAGTATTGGATATCGGGGTCCTTCTTTGTGATCGACCATTATTATAGAACCTCTACCGCTTACCTCTAGTACTGCGGCATACGCTCAGCTGTTCAATTATTGACTTCGGCCCAGTAGCTAAATAGTTCGGGGTGTAGCATATGGTATTGGTACGGAAGATATCCGATGCGCAAGTAAAGTTATAATGAATGAATGAATGGATGAATGAAGAAGATAGCAAAGATATTATCTATGTGTACGTATGATATGTGATCATGCAAAATTAACGAACGGTTTTAAATGAAAGTAAAGTATGTTTTATTATAAAACTAGAACTCACTCAGCAACGCTGACTTTTTTTATGTGTTTTTCAGTTGGCAGGTAATGATTGCTGAGGATGGCACGAGGTGGCTACTCAGCTCTTTTGGGATGGCATTCATTCATTTAACACTTTTGTGATGTAATGCAACAATGTATTTAGTAACCGATAGACGCTGTATTATTTGGCAAAAGTTTTTATAATGAAATGAGATGTCCTTTTGAATGTTTCCGCTGTAAAATTTTCTTAAGGCAAACGTAATTATATGTTTTATGTGCGATGAGGATCCAACTATAAGCGTCCCGGGAACGAGGCCTTACAAGTTGGTATCAGAGCCAAAGTTTAAGTGAAATGGGTAAAATTCTCAAATAAACCTTAACTTAAACTGAAAATGGGACAGAATGGGAATAGGATGCCAATCTGAGTAGCTGCGTTCCATCAGGTATTTTTTTAATGATAACCATTATTATGTGCGCATGTTATGTGGTTTACGTGTTGTATGTAGATTTAAATACTGATGTAGTCAAGACAGGTAATGCTTGGGGTATGAAGAGTAAAGTAATTGGCTAATCACAACTGGCCACTGTAATTAGGGACTTACTATACTTGACATAAACTGAGCTGTTCCTTGAATGACCGTGTTAGTGTTTGAATCTTTCAGTGTGATTTAGAATGGCTGGAGGTAGATCTTCTAAAGCTTCTAGGGGTGGAGGCCGTGGCAGGCCTGAGGTTGAGCCACGACCCAAAAGAGGAAGGCCAAGGGTTGAAAAGGTGGTTCCTGAAGAACCAGAGACCCCTCATCCGGAGGCTGGGGATGAGAGTGCAAACTTGAGGGCCTCGGTAAAAGAGGCTGTTGTTGAAGAAGTACACCAGGTCATGCAGACAATCTTACCGTCCGTGGTGACCGAAGTCATCAAGGCGGTGAAAGAAGGAGAAAGAAAGGAGAGAAACAGGTCTTCGGGGGACGAGAGCAACCGGAGCCTGAAACGATTTTCTGTGATAATGAAGATGAGGAAGAGGAAGATGAGCCTGTGCAAGAGGTGGCACGAGGCTATAACTATGGGGCGTTTATGAGATGCAAGCCCCCTACTTTCGATGGAAACGGCACTGCTGCTGCTGCTCATCGTTGGGTGAGGAAAATGGAGGCTGTTCTCGACATCAGCGAGTGCCGGGAAGATCAGAAGGTGAAGTTTGCCACTCACTCATTTGTGGACTCGGCTTTATGCTGGTAGGACAACATTGTCCAAGCCGAGGGTAATCGGGCAATCGGGAGAATGAGATGGCCCGATCTGAAGAAGATGGTGATTGAGGAATTCTGTCCTCACAGGGAGATGGATAAGATAGAGAGTGAGTTCCTGCAGCTGGAGGCGGGAACCATGACACACCAGCAGTACACCACCAAATTCAATGAAATGGCATGGTTGGTGCCGGATCAGGTGACGCCTCTATCTCGGAAGATCAAGAGTTACATTCAGGGCTTACTGGTGGATGTTCGCAGGCATATGATCGCCGCCCGGCCAAGCACGTTTAGGTCGGCGGTTGATTTGGCAGGGAGGCTATATGATGAGCGGGAGGTGGTGGTGACATAAGCGAATAAGAAGGGTGGTGGTGATCGGAACTGGAACCGGAAAAGGTTTGGTCAGGGTGATGCCTCGACGGGTAATAAAAAGGCACGGGTGGATGACCGTCGCGTGGCCACACCGGGAGCGGGATCGAGGAGGTGTGGAAAGTGTGGAAAGGAGCATGCGAGAAAATGTAGGATGGGATTGAATGTGTGCTTCAAATGTGGGAAGGCGGGGCACATCGCAAAGGATTGCCTTGCGGGCAAATGTTTTAACTGTGGGGAAAGCGGACATATGAGGAAAGACTGCAAGAAGCCGAGGGCTGAGGAATCTGGGGTGAAGAAGACGGGAAGTGAAGGACCGAGGGCGAGCTCCAGGGCATTCACTATGACACGAAGGAAGCTAGGACGGACCCTGATGTTGTGTCCGGTACGTTTCTAGTGAACCAAACTTTAGCTTCTGTGTTATTTGATTCTGGTGCTAGTAAAAGTTTTATTTCTGCTGCTTTCTGCGCTAAGATGCCTGTTAGTAGTAGACGTGTTGATGCGCCCTTTGATGTAGAAACTGCCATAGGTAAGTCTACAAGGATTTCTGAGATGATAGAGAACTGTGATGTGGAGCTAGAGGGTCATAAGTTTCCTGTTAGACCGTTTGTGATGACCTTAGGTGGTTTCGATTTGGTTCTTGGGATGGATTGGTTGCGGACTTCGAGGCGAACATTGTATGTCGCAAGAAGATGATTCGTTTGACAGCGCCTGATGGTAGTTCAGTGACGGTTTATGGTGATCGGGTCACGATGATTCCGAAAGTAATTTCGATGGCGGTGGCGGGAAAGTGTATGAGGTGTGGATGTAGTGCCTACTTGGCCTATGTAAAGGATGTGGATATGCCAACACCACAACTAGCCATTGTACCGGTTGTGTGTGACTTTCCAGATGTATTCCCAGAAGATTTACTAGGAGTGCCACCTGATAGGGAGATTGAGTTTCAGATCGATCTGATACCGGGTGCCCAACCTGTTGCCAAGGCATCGTTTAGGCTGGCACCGACCGAGATGAAAGAGTTGATGGAGCAGTTGCAAGAGCTGCTTGATAAGGGGTTCATTAGACCGAGTATCTCTCCTTGGGATGCTCCGGTATTGTTTGTGAAGAAGAAAGACGGTAGCATGAGAATGTGTATTGACTACCGTGAGCTGAACAAGTTGACGGTAAAGAACCGATACCCCTTACCGAGAATAGATGATTTGTTCGATCGGCTTCAGGGTGCCAGTTGGTTTTCAAGGATAGATTTTCGATTTGGTTACCATCAGTTGAAGGTGAGAGAGCAATATATTCCTAAAACAGCTTTTCGCACGCGTTATGGTCACTACGAGTTTCTTGTCATGTCTTTTGGCTTGACCAACGCGCCAACTGCTTTTATGGATTTGATGAATCGTGTGTGTCGGCCGATGCTGGATAAATCGGTGATTGTGTTTATTGATGATATCCTGATTTATTCGAGGAGCGAGATTGAGCATGCCGGTCACATTCGGGAGGTTATGGAGACGCTGAGGAGGGAGAAGTTGTATGTTAAATTCTCCAAGTGCGCGTTCTGGTTGCGCGAAGTTCAGTTCTTGGGTCATGTGGTGAATCCCGACGGGATTATGGTGGACCCGGCGAAAGTGGAGGCGGTTATGCAATGGAAGTCACCAAAGACGCCATCCGAGATTCGTAGTTTCTTGGGTTTGGCGGGCTACTATAGAAGATTCATCCAAGACTTTTCCAAAATCGCTTCTCCACTAACTAAGTTGACCCGAAAAGATGTGAAGTTCGTATGGGGTCAAGCTCAAGATTAGGCGTTCGAGGAACTGAAGGCGAGGTTGACTTAAGCTCCAGTTCTGTCATTACCCGATGGAAGTGAAGATCTAGTGGTTTATTCTGATGCTTCCTACTCGGGGTTGGGGTGCTTGTTAATGCAAAGAGGAAAGGTTATAGCCTATGCATCCCGACAGTTGAAGGTCCATGAGGTCAATTACCCCACTCATGACTTGGAGCTGGCAGCCGTGGTCTTTGCGTTAAAAATTTGGAGGCACTATCTTTATGGGACGAAGTGCACCATATTCACGGACCACAAGAGCTTGAAATACTTCTTCGAGCAGAAGGATCTGAACATGAGGCAGAGACGGTGGTTGGAACTTATAAAGGATTATGATTGTGAGATCCACTACCATCCGGACAAGGCCAATGTGGTGGCTGATGCCCTTAGCCGGAAAGAGAGGCCCGAGCCGATTCGGGTGAAAGCATAACAACTGATCATGACCTCTGATGTAATGAAGCAAGTCAAAGAGTTTCAATATGAGGCACTGAAAGAAGATCATCTTAACTCTGAAAAAATGAGAGGTCTGGTTGGGGAATTGGGTGAAAACACACTCGGTGTTAGAACCCGATTTGGGCGTGTGTGGATTTCTTGTTTTGGGGATTTACGCGTGAAGATCATGGATGAAGCTCACAAGACTCGATACTCCATTCACCCAAGTGCCACGAAAATGTACCATGATATGAAGAAAGATTATTGGTGGCCGGGTATGAAGCGCGACGTGGTGGAGTATGTGAGTAAGTGCCTTACTTGCTTACAGGTGAAGGCCGAGCATCAGAAGCCGTATGAGAAGATCCAACCTTTGGATATACCAGAATGGAAGTGGGAGCACATCACCATGGATTTCATTACAAATCTGCCGCGTACCCCGAAGGGGTATGAGGCCATATGGGTGATAGTTGATCGTTTGACGAAGAGTGCTCATTTCCTACGGATCCGCGGACATATTCATCTGAGAGGTTGGCTGATATGTTCATCAAGGAAATTGTAACTCGTCATGGTGTGCCGGTGTCTATTGTGTCGGATCGCGACACTCGGTTTACATCTAAATTTTGAATGAAATTCCACGACGTTATGGGGACGAGGTTACATATTAGCACGGCTTATCATCCCCAGACTGATGGTCAGTCAGAAAGGACCATTCAGACACTGGAAGACATGCTTCGGGCATGCATGATTGATTTTGGGGGAAGTTGGGATGACCACCTACCATTAGCCGAATTCTCGTACAACAACAACTATCATGCCAGCATTGGTATGCCACCATATGAGATGTTATACGGTAGGAGATGCAGAACACCCGTTTGTTGGGGCGATATTGGTCAGAAGGAATTGGGGAGCGTCGAGGTAATCGAGGCTACGACTGAGAAGGTTGAGAAGATTAAAGCCTTCATGAAGGCAGCCAAAGACAGACAGAAGTCGTATGCTGATAAACGACGCAGACCGATTGAGTTCCAGGTGGGTGACCAGGTTATGTTGAAGGTCTCACCTTGGAAGGGTATTATTCGATTCAGGAAGCAAGGCAAGTTGAGCCCAAGGTATATAGGCCCTTTCCGAATAATCGCTCGAGTATGAGAGGTGGCCTATAGATTGGAGTTACCGGATGAGTTAAGTGGAATTCACCCGACATTCCATGTATCTCATCTGAGAAAGTGCTTAGCTGATGAAGACATGATTGTTCCACTGGAGGATATCGAAGTAGACGAACGGCTCAGTTATGTGGAACAACCAATGGCAATCATCGATCGAAAAGAGAAACCGCTGAGAAATAAAGTGGTTCCCCTGGTGCGCGTACAGTGGAAGCACAGGAAGGGATCCGAGTCGACGTGGGAGACTGAGGAAGAAATGAGACAGTATTATCCGCGTTTGTTCGAAGAATAACAGGTTTCGGGGACGAAACCTATTTAAGGGGGTGGACTTGTAACACCCGGTTATTTGTTTCTTTTGAAGCCGACGAAAGAATAAAAGAAATAAAGTCCAAAGTCGAGGGACCAAACTCGCCAACAAGGAAACGTTGGGGAAGTGGGAGTATTTAATGGAGAGGGCAACCCTTACCCTCTCCCCACACCCACCAAAATCAGCCAAAGAAGAGAGAAGAGAAAGAGAGGAAGAAGTGTTGGTTCGAGCGGTTCGAGTGGCCAAAATCGTTGAGGAGCGAGTCAAATCGAAACCCTTGTCGTTGTGCTCGTTTGTGTGAGTTCTAGGACCCCTCCTTTAAACGTTTTTGAATGATTTGGGGCTGGAAAACATCTGAAAATCGGGTTTTTGAGTGTGTACATGTTTGACCCGTTCGTGTATGTGTATGTGTGTGTATGATGCGTTTGAGTCTTGATTGTGAGCTTAGGTGTGATTGAATGGTGTTGTGGTATGCATCCCTAAGGTCTAGGATGGTCGATTTAGGCTTAAAATGGGTGTAGATGAGTTTGGAGGCTGAAAACCCTCGGCTGCAGTCGGGATGGACTGCCATCTGCATCAGCTAGGGCTAGGCGACCGACTGGAGGCCGAATGGAGGCCATACGGCCGAATGAGGTGCGATTGATGCCCATCCGCACGATTGAGGCCCATTCGCACGAATGAGGTTCATTCGCGCGATTTAAAGGCCAATCGCATGGAGGTCATGCGATTGAAGGTCCAGTCGCATAAGTGTTCATCCGCATCAGTCCCATTCGCATGAGGTGTAACGCCCGGAAATTTCTTTTGAAGCCGACGAAAGAAGAAAAAGAAATAAAGTCTAAAGTCGAGGGACCAAACCCGCCAACGAGAGAAACTTCGATGCACGGGAGTATAAAAGGGGGAAAACACTCCTATTCTCCCCATATTTCAGCCAAGAGAGGAGAAGACAGGAGAAGGAGAAAAGAGGAGAAAAGTTGGTTCGGGTGGATTCGAGCGTGGAATTCAACGTGGAGCGAGTCAAATCGAAGCTCTACTCGACGGGATCGTTAAGGTGAGTTTTAGGACCCCTCTTTTACACGTTTACAACTGATTTTGGGCTGGAACACGTCCAAAAACCTATTTTCGAGTTTTGGGTGAAGACCCGTTTTGATGCATGTATGTATGTGTATGATGCGTTTGAGGCTCGATTTCTTGCTTGGTTATGCTTGTATGAGGTCATGGTATGTTTTCCTAACCTTTAGAAGGGTTGATTTGAGCTTAAAAGAGGTTTGGAAGGGGTTGGAGGTCGAAAACCCGCTGCTGCAGTCGAGCTAACTGCACTCTGCACCAGCTAGGGCTAGGCGACCGACTGGAGGGCGACTGGAGGCCATTCGGCCGATTGAAGTGCGACTGAGGCCCATGCGCACGTTTGCCATGCGACTGAGGTCCATACGCATGATGGTCATGCGACTGAAGTTCATGTGCGTGAGAGGCATGCGATTGAGAGGTGGTGCGACTGAGGTTCATTCGCACGAAGGTTATGCGACTGAAGTCCATGAGCCTGGAGGCCATGCGACTGAGGTTCATTCGCATGAAGAGTATGCGACTGAAGCCCATACGCCTGAAGTCATGCGACTGAAGGCCATACGCATGAAAGTTTACGACTGAGAGTCCATACGCATGGAGGTCCATTCGCCCATAGTCCATTCGCATAGGGTCCATTTGTATAGATGCCCATTCGCCTAAGTGTTCCGAGATGATAGCCGAGATGAAATTCCTCGTCGATGTGAAGGGCATGGACGGAATAAGGTGACGCAGGATGATGAGCTAATGATGATGATGATGATGATGGAGATGATAATAATATGTATGACGTTATGTGTGACGTTAGGTATGGCGGTGCGTGTGATGCTTAGTATGGGTGATGTGTGTGATGTGATGTATGATTGACGTGTATGATGATGCTGTATGTTTATGTTTATGTTATGTTCCTTATTATGTATGCTTATCTTTCTATGGTCTTGCGTTGAACGTTAATGAATGAATGAAATGAAGTATTATGTAATGTAAAGTGAAAGATAAGGAAAGTGGAACGTAATGAATAAATGTATGCATTAATGAATGAATGAAATGAAGTGTTATGTAACGTAAAGTGGAAAGAAACGAAACGTCTTGCATGCATCGGATAACGGGTCCTTCTTTGTGATTGACCATTAATGTAGAACCTCTACCGCTTACCCCTAGTACTGTGGCATACGTTTAGCTGTTCATTTATTGACTTCGGCCCAGTAGCTAAGACTGATCGGTTACTCTTAGTACCGTGGCATACGTTTAGCTGTTCATTTATTGACTTCGGCCCGGTAGCTAAGACTGATCGGTTACCCTAAGTACCGTGGCATACGTTTAGCTGTTCATTTATTGACTTCGGCCCGGTAGCTAAGACTGACCAGATACCCTTAGTACCGTGGCATACGTTAGCTGCTCATTTATTGACTTCGGCCTGATAGCTAAGACTGGTCGGGGTGTAGCACATGGTATTGGTACGGATGAAGTCCGATGCGCAAGTAAAGTTATTTGGAACGAATGAATGAAAGAATGAATGAAGAAGATAATAATGATATTATCTATGCGTACGTACGATGTGTGAGCATGTAAAAGTAACGAATGGTTATTAAAGAAAGTAAAGTATGTTTTATTATAAAACTAAAACTCACTCAGCAACGCTGACTTTTGATGTGTTTCCAGTTGGCAGGTATGTTGCTGAGGATGGCACGGGGCGGCTACTCAGCGTGTTTTGGATGGCATCTTATGTTTAACGCTTTTGTAATAAATGTAACATGATATTGTTAAAAAGAACGATTGTACTATTGTGCAAAAGCATTTTGATGGAATGGAATTATGTCTTTTAATGTTTCCGCTGCAACTATTTATGAAAGGAAAAATGTAAATGTATGTTTTGAGTGCGATGAATGACCAACTTTAGGCGTCCCGAGAACGGGGCCTTACATGAGGTCCATCCGCATTAGTCCATTCGCACGATTGGGTGTTCATTCGCATGAGTGTTCATCCGCGTTGGTTCATTCGCATGGTGTTCAGTCGCATGGAGGCCATGCGACTGAAGGGTGTCCATACGCCCGAATAGGGTTGTTGCACCCGAGGAGAAGTGTAGTTTAACTTCTGACTTTCGGGGGAAAGTGCAGATGTATGTTTTGACTTAAAGGCTCCCGTAAGTTCATGTAGGACAACGATTGAGGCCTTAGAGTGCATGTAGGGCATGATGATGATGATGATGCATGTTTATGCATGATGCATGTTATGTATGTTTGATGTTGCTTTGTATGACGTGATGACTGTGTATGTTAATGTTTCTTTTTATGATGTATGTTTATCTTCCTGTAGCTTTTCGTGTCATGATAATGAATGAAATGAAGTATTATGTAACGTAAAGTGGAAATAAATGAAAAGTCTTGCAAGTATTGGATATCGGGGTCCTTCTTTGTGATCAACCATTATTATAGAACCTCTACCGCTTACCTCTAGTACTGCGGCATACGCTCAGCTGTTCAATTATTGACTTCGGCCCAGTAGCTAAATAGTTCGGGGTGTAGCATATGGTATTGGTACGGAAGATATCCGATGCGCAAGTAAAGTTATAATGAATGAATGAATGGATGAATGAAGAAGATAGCAAAGATATTATCTATGTGTACGTATGATGTGTGATCATGCAAAAGTAACGAACGGTTTCAAATGAAAGTAAAGTATGTTTTATTATAAAACTAGAACTCACTCAGCAACGCTGACTTTTTTTATGTGTTTTCTAGTTGGCAGGTAATGATTGCTGAGGATGGCACGAGGTGGCTACTCAGCTCTTTTGGGATGGCATCCATTCATTTAATACTTTTGTGATGTAATGCAACAATGTATTTTCTAACCAATTGACGCTATATTATTTGCGAAAAGTTTTTATAATGAAATGAGATGTCCTTTTGAATGTTTCCGCTGCAATATTTTCTTAAGGCAAACGTAATTATATGTTTTATGTGCGATGAGAATCCAACTGTAAGCGTCCCGGGAACGGGGCTTACACCATTGAATGAATAAATAAATTACATTTAAATACAAGCACAAAAGAATAATATTACAACCCATTATGAATGAAATCAACCAAAACAAACATCCATCCAAAACCAAATTAACACAAGGTTAATGCTAGGTTATGCACCAATATTAAACAACATACAAGAACCAAAATAAATCCCCATTTAACCCATATATTTTTGGCCAACATAAACCAATAATCTAGGGTTTTGTCCAAACAAAATAAATCAACTATTTGACATCTATCTTTCAAGGTTTAATCATAAGCATGTAAGATATAACCTTGAAAGATTAGGGATTCATTATATCATCACAAAACAGCCCCTATTAGGTTGTTAAAGTCCCATAAAACCAATTTTACAAGGACAAAAGAAGCTAGTTATCCACATATCCGGCTCTAGATGCCAATGTTGGGTTTGTTAGACCGTTATCAAAGTTGTTTAACCATTTAAACATAACAAAAAAAGCAGCGGAATAAAACCTTAATATTATGTTTTGTAAACAGAAAATTAAGGCATAATACTTAGCAATAACAAACCCTAACATATGATCAAATATATGTGAATGAACTAGCTATCAAGAATAAATAACAACCAAAACAACACATATGAAACTACCTTTGTAGAGCTGTCAAAACGTAAGATTTGGTGAAGATGATGATGTTCTTGAACGACCAAAACACCAAGGAGAGGTGTCCTCAAGCTTCCATACCCACATGCATCAAGCAAAGACCTTTCTTGCTAGAATTTGTACACCAAAAACAAAGAAGAAGCTGTTGAAAACCTCTTTTCAGCCGTGAGATTCTTCAAGTTTGAAGAGAGTTCTTGTTCTTTTTGGTCTTTTGCATGTAAGAGAGAGACAGATGAAGTGTGTGCAACTAGTTAATCAAGTGTGTTGTTCCAAGACAACAAAAGACCCACTCTCTAAAAGGGCGGCCGAAAATGGCTTTAAAATTGGGGTTTCACCCCAATTTTGTTTCCATTTAATTGTTAACTAGTTATTCAATTAGTTATGTAATTAGCCTTTTAATTATATAACTTATACACATTTTTATTATTTGATGTTATTTAACCAACTTAAACAACATTACAAATAATACCCATGAACAAAATATCCTTATAAGTTGTTCCATCTCATATGCAATTTATTTAGAAAACCCACTTTTCTAAATTGATGTAATTATTTAATTGTATGATCATATCATCAATTAAATATATATTGGTGTTTGCAAAGCTTGTTATTGGGTATGACCCGACTTGGATCATAACGTACTAACCACATCAATGTTCTATGTGTCTTGGGCATAAAGAATCCAATATTATGTTGTTGTGTTTCAGATGGAGTGAGCTTAGAAACGATCCCATAGTTCATGACATATTGAAGTTGTAACTAAGATACCCGCCATTTCGATTCGATCACTTGACTTTTCTCATTTTGTGGAGCTGATTTTATACTTCATTTTAAAACATCTTCAAAACTTTAAATGCTTCATGTTTGTGTTTACCAAGTAAACATACACATTCGTACTAAAGTTATTAGTAAATATAATGGGGTATCTCACAACACTTCTAGACATTATACTAAAAGTAGAACGCACATTGGTGTGTATAAAGTTCTACAATTTTTGTAGGTCGTCAATGTTGTTGGTAAAAGATGCATTAGTCATCTTGCTACTAATACAAGATTTATATAAGTTGAAGGGTTTTGAACTTGTGGATTGTATTCGATTTGAAATTTAAATATTTGTTTCATCATTAGGTACCCAAGTCGACAATGTCATAGACATGTTAGATTAAAGTTTGACGTAGATTGTTTTGTGCTCAATGTATATATACATTCTCACCAACATGGACCACGTATATCAACTTTATAATTCCTTTATGAGATTCTACCTGAAACTAAAAAAACATTATTAGTAAAAGATAAGATATTTTCATAACATAAAGCAAATGTGTAACCTTGTTTATTTATGAATATGAGCAACTAAAATAATCTTTCTAGTTAAAGCAGGAACATAACCAATACTTTTAAAATTAAGTACAATATATTTGGCAATAAAATGAAGATTGTCATTATATTTAACCTTAGCATAAACTATATTGCCAACATGGAACAATTCATAAAAAATGTGTGTACCATACCCAATCTCAATACCCTTAAGTTATTAGAGAAAATCTTTAGATTTATTATAGATACATAAACTGCTAGCATTATCGGACTTTCCTTTCTTTAGCTCTGTTAGATACTTTGAAAAGGTTCCTCCTTTAATGTCGAACTTTCATTTAACAGAAACTATTTTGGTCCTTAAGAGGCTTAATATGTTTGACACTGTGAGCATTCACAACTTGTTCGAGGCAAATCACTTTCTCTTAACAGCCATCCTACCCTTACCTATAACAATTTTTCTTTACATAGTGTTTGGCTTCTTGACCTTTCCCTCATGATTCCTCAACACTGAGACTTGAGAGGGTTTGCTTGGTATGTTCTTAATAGTTTTGAACATTTCATGTAATTCTGAGAGATTTTTCTCCCGATTATTTATGTAAAAGTTCTTAAGAAAACGGGTATAAGATGTTAGTAATGAATCAGTGACCATTGTATTCGTGAGATCACTCTTTAGGAAAAAACTAAATCTCTCAAGACATTCAATGTACTTTTTTCATCTTTAAGATGCATGAGCTAATAAAGTTACCTTTTACCTTATGGTGTGACACCCGAAAATTTTCTTTGAAGCCGACGAAAGAAAAAAAAAGAAATAAAGTCCAAATTCGAGGGACCAAACTTGACAAAACAGGAGAAGGTTGAATGAGTGGGAGTATAAAAGAGGGGAGGGCAGCCCACACCCTCCCCCACACTCACAAAATCAGCCATAGAGAGAAAAGAGGAAGAAAGTGGTCTCAAGCTTCGGGTTTTCGTGGATTCGAGCGTGAAAGTTGAGGTGTAGCGGGTTGGATCGAAGCTCTACTCGACGGGATTGTTTGTGTGAGTTCTAGGACCCCTCTTTTACGCACTTTTGAACGATTTTGGGGCTGGAACACATCTAAAACCCGTTTTTGCAAAGTTGGGTGTTGAACCGTATGTATGCGTATGTGTATTTGTTTGATGCGGGTGGGGTTTGATTTCGGGCTTGTTTATGCTTGAATGATGTTGTGGTAGGTGTTTCTAAGGCTTAAGATGGTTGATTTGAGCTTAAAACAAGTTTGGGTGAGCTTGGAGGCCGAAAATGGCAGTTTGCGTTTGGATGAACTGCATTCGGCATCAGCTAGGGCTAGGCGACCGAATGGCATGCGACTGGAGGCCATACGGCCGAAAGGTATGCGACTGAGGTCCATGCGCATGATTGCCATGCGACTGAGGTCCATACGCATGAAAGTCATGCCACTGAAGTTCATGTGCCTGTAAGGCATGCGATTGAAGGTTATACGACTGAGGTCCATGTGCCTGGAGGCCACGCGACTGAGGTTCATACGCACGAAGGGTATGCGACTGAAGCCCATGCGCCTGAAGTCATGTGACTGAAGGCCATACGCATGAAAGCTATGCGACTAAGAGTCCATACACATAGGTGTCCATTCGCCCATAGGTCCATCCGCATAGGTCCAGTCACATAGGGTCCATTCGCCTGATGTCCATTCGCCTAAGTGTTCAGTCGCCTGGGAGGCCATGCGAATGGAGGGTGTCCATACGCCCAAGTAGGGCTCATACGCCCGAAAGAACAATGGTTTATTTTCTGACTTTCGGGGAAAAGTGCAGATGTAGGTTTTGACTTGGGAGTTTCCCAGGGGGTTTATGTAATTGACTTTTGAGGTCATAGACGTTATGATGATGTATGATGATGATGTATGATGATTATGTTATGTATGATGTTATGCATGATGGTATGTGCGATATATGTTATGTATGCATGCTAATTTGTATGATGATTTGCATGATCTCGTTAATGTTCCTGTTTATGTATGTTTATCTTCCTGTGGTCTTGCGATGACTGTTAATAAATGAAATGAAAGTATTATGTAACGTAAAGTGGAAGATAATAAAAAGAGGAATATGATGAATGAATGAATGCTTGCATGAATGAATGAATGCATGCATGAATGAATGAGAGTAAGAATGGCTTGCAAGTAAAAGAAAGGAGGTTCACAACTCATTGAGAGTTGTTAGCTCAACTGTGTGTGTATTTACAGCGTGACATCTTGGCTAACTCATAAGTGACCATAGACACAGTAAGAGTTCAATCTTGTTGACTGCTCGATACGTGCGATGTGGTATTTACTGTGTGCTATGTAGCGTGCGATTTTGGCTAACTCATGTGGGTTCATACACATAGTAGGGGGTTCAGTTTTGGTAATTGCCTCGATACGTGCGATGTGGTATTCACTGTTTGCTATGTAGCGTGCGATTTTGGCTAACCCATGAGACAGTGTGCGATTTTGGCTAAACCCCTAAGAGTTCACACACACAGGGGGAGTCTGTCCTAGTGACCACTCCATTTGTGCGATTTGTGCGATATGTACGATGGGTACGAAGATATGAAAGTGCAAAATGTGTGAGCGTGCGATATGTGTGATATGAACGAGCGTAAGAAAAGAAGTTATGAACGAATGAAGCGAATGATAAAGTACCGTGCGATGATTAATGAATGGAAGAATGTAACGAACGTAATGGAAGATAATATTATATTATCTGTACGTATGTATGTTGTGTGATCACGTACGATATTAACGGATGGTTTTAAAAAGGAAGTAAAGTATGTTTTATTTAAAACTAGAACTCACTCAGCAACGCTGACTTTTATGTGTTTCCAGTTGGCAGGTAATGGTTGCTGAGGATAGCACGGAGCGGCTACTCAGCTCTTTTGGATGGCATCCATTTTTATAATGCTTTTGTGATGTAATGCAACATGTATTTTGTAACTTGATAACGATGTATTAATTTGCAAAGGCTTTTATGATGAAATGGAATGTTGTTTTAATGTTTCCGCTGCAACGTTTTATTTAAGTTAATGTAATTATATGTTTTATGTGCAATGATTGGCCAGCTGTAAGCGTCCCGGGAACGGGGCCTTACATATAACGTACAAGAGCATTCATGCTCTTGTACTGCTCGAGTTATGCTTGTTTTCAAAGTAAGCAATGATAACTAATACAAGTTAATATAATAGGAAGTAAGAATAACTAAGTAGGAAATAATAAAATCTTGAAAAGAAATATAAAACCTAGAAGTTGTTGATCAGAATAGAATACGAACAAATTAACGTAACAATCTTGTTCTCTAGATGCTTAACCCTTGTCAATAAGAATATAAGGATCTTCACTCTTAATTAAATCTTGTAGTTAATCTAACCTAAACTGATATAATTCAAAAAGCAACTATGAGAAATTTAACTCGTGATATGAATGGTGTTAGTCCTTTTCTCATGCCTAACTTAATACTTGCTTGTAAAAGTGCATGTTTGATGTATACAATACACTAATGAATCAATTCAGTATTTTACTATCTTATATGGTATAAGAACATTAGGGTCATAGATTTTTTTTACTTTTTCTTCCACACGAATACAAACCCTAATCTTACACACTTCACAAAAACCTAAAATAGGGTGGTGTGCCGCCATCCCCGCTCTCTATCCTTCCACCGTTTTCAATTTTGTTTTCCATTGAATTTTTTTATTTCTCGTTCTAGATAAAGTTTTAGGTTTGGTTCTAGATTCCAACTACTAATTCTAAATACCAAGCCAAATCAATGTTTGAGTTTTTTTTTATTTTGATCGTCGATTCATTCAGTTGATTCCACTCATCCATCAAGCTGCGCATTTGCAGCGGAACTCCCTTGTAGGATTACTCAATAATAAAAAAGAAATTACTAAACAAGTTTAACTGAAAATTTGGTGTCTTGCGAACGTACTAAAGCTTGTTCTTAATAACGCCAATTTCAGTATCATGCATAATCTAATTTCTTCCAACTTACCAAATTTAATAAATGCAACTGATTTAAACATCATTCACATCGTTTGTAAGTATATGGATTCAAAAATCCAATTTCTACCAGAAAAGTACGTACAAAGACTTGCCCTAGTATAATAATCTAAAACTTATGATGAATGTTACATCTGACGAGAGTAAGGATATATATAGCCATGACATATGCACTACCTTTGTTAAATATCAACTCTAAGTCGCATATAATCTTTTGCATCTTATAATACTCGAAAAATATATACGCGGGTATTAGTCACGTCATATACTCTTTTATGTTTGATAATAGTATCATAATTTGAATACAATGTTATCTATAACTTCACGTGGTAAAAGTAACAAAGATTTATCATTATCCACTTCCTTTGCGTAAATCTTACTTCTTATAACATTTCTATTGCCTAAACGTTCTTGTTTTATCACTTCACCTTTTCTTTAATTGTTTCCACTTGATATATAAAAAGTATACCAAACCCATTGTCTATTTGCTTCTTACATTAGTCACGTGAAAAAAATGTATCAAGTGGTAAAAAGCTTTTAACTAATATGCTATAAGTTTCGATCTGCACTTGTTAGTGTATCAAATTGATTTGTGATTATTAAAAATATCATATTGAATCATATGTTGAATATTTAAACTTTATAAATTGAGTTTTGATTATTAAAAAAATCAAATTTTCGTCTATTAGGATTTTATTATCATATTAAATAAAAAAATTATTTAAAAAATATTAACAGATGTGTAAAGTTTGATTTAATTGATTTTTTATTTATATTCTTTAAAATAAAACTTAAAGATTAAGATTAAATTTAACATAATTGATTTTTGTTTAAAATAAAAGGTTTATTGTGATGATAACATATGCACAAATACTAGGTATCTTAGGAAGAGGTCATGCGACACTCAAGTTAGTATTTTATTAATATGTATAGATTAGAAATACTGATGATTAATGATAAGCCATCAACTCTTGCTTGACTTTATGTATTCTTGAGGGACGTTAATACACAAAGACTTTAATGCCTTTGTTGTTTACAAGTGTAACGTGAGAGGCTTTGTTCGAGTTTAAGCTTGGGCAACCCAATTTTAATATTTTGTTGTTGGCTACCATACCCATCTCATGTGATTGTGATTTAAAATAAATGCCTTTGATGTCACACTTGTAGGTTAAGTAATTTCTACTTTGATAATCTTTAAGTTTGATATCAACGGTAATTATTTAAAATTGTATGAGATGTAAAAATACACATGTGTCATTTATATAAGCTCATTTTGTAGATAGACCTTGCAAGAATTCTAGTCCTCTAAATTAAAATATTTTTACTGAATCAAGCCACGTACTCTCATGTAAGTCATTTTAACATAGATGTCATACGTGAATATGTAGACAAATTCCTATCGTGTGTTTTTTTTGAGAAATAAGGATTTTGATGACGAATATCAGAATGTGTTTTCTGAGATTTGTGAATATTTGTAAATTGAGTTCTTAATTTAATTAATAAGAATGTTGAAATATAAACTTTTGTGTGTTCCTATCGATTGAGTATCTGTGCACTTTCAAGCCAATTTTCTACTTTTAGCAAAACACTCAGCTCGTGTGTGTGTGTATATATATATATATACATATATATATATATATATATATATATATATATATATATATATATATATATATATATATATATATGTATATATGTATATCTATATGTATATATATATATGTCTATATCTATCTCTGTCTCTATCTATCTCTATATCCTCTCTCTCTCCTCTCTCTATCTCTCTCTCTATCTCTCTCTCTCTCTCTCTCTCTCTCTCTCTCTCTCTATCTCTCTCTCTCTCTCTCTATCTCTCTCTCTCTCTATCTCTCTCTCTCTCTCTCTCTCTCTCTCTCTATCTCTCTCTCTCTCTCCCTCTCTCTATCTCTCTCTCTATCTCCTCTATCTCTCTCTTGGGTCTTTTTTGTTTTTGTTTTTTTTTTGTTTTGTTTTTTTTTTTTTTTTGTCTTTCTCCCCCCGTCCCCTGTTCCTACCATTTTCCATCCCTTATTTTCTATAAAACCATTGCTAAAATACACAGATATATAAGTGTACGTATTTATGTATGTGTATTTAGACATATGAAAATGGTAAGGATTCAATATCGTATTTAAAGGAAACAAGTACACCTCCAGTTACATGATTATGGTTATGCATTTGCTTTGGTAAGATGACATGAAGTATAACTAATGACATTAGGTATAACCAATTTTACAAACGTAACAAGTTCTTATAGTACTTCTACCTGTCTTTGTTATATAAAAGTGTTATAATGAAAGCATTAGCATTGAAATATATGTTTAGACATAGCTGTGAAATGGTAACGCTTTTATGAAGGAAACAAACATCGATCCTGCAATGGTAGATTTTGACAATACATTTTGTATGTGATAGGATGATGTGAAATATAACCGATTGCTATAGAAAACATATATATGTAAAGGCATATATCTTTAACATAACTATAGGTCAATGAACATTCTTAAGTGTGTCTAGGAATTGTTGGCAATAAAACAACATTCGTGTCACTTACTTTTAGATTAAAGTTTTATACAGTAAAGCTAATGAAATAAATCGATCTTTTAATCAAACCCGTTACTTGTTGGTGCACAATATCAAGGTCATGTTGCCCATTTGTATCTCATTATTTTACATATAGTGGTCACTTGCTTTATAACTGTTAAAACATGGATTCTAGTTTAATGAACATCATTGATATCTTAACAAATAGCTTAATTAGTTGTTGCTCCTCTTTGGTGCAAGTTTCATGTCATTACTATTATTTAACTTGTGATGAAATGTGAGGCTATCAGTTTCACAGTTGAAACTGTTCTGTAACGATTTTACTTAGAATCTATTAGAGTTTTGCTTTGTTTGTTAACAAACTCCTTACATCCTTTAATTATATAATTGACATGTATACAACCTCTATATAAATGACACAGAAAATTAATATGTTTACAATTTTATATACAAGTTGAAGATATAAAGTTAATACAAATTGTGTGATAATTCCATTTTAAATAGGCTAATAATTAGTTCCAATGACTTACTTATAAAACTAAGTACGGCTATGATTGCTACTTAATTGCCTTGTTTAAGGGAATCATCAAGTCATTTGTTTTTCCTAATATAATATTGCTTGATGCCTTTTGTTAGTTGTTGCTAATTTTGTATCCAATTGATGGTGCCTTGCTAATTTAACAAAAAAATATTATTTCTTCTTGCGTAATCATGAAGGGGTGATATGGTCAAATTACTGTTTGAAGCTATTTATAACAATAGTTTAAGGGCTAAAAAAATACGTATGTAATATCATAATATAATCACTTATTATAATACTACTAATACAGAGTTCCTAATTTTATTTTAATGTTATAATAATATAAACACTTAAAGTAATTTTATAATTTCATTCATTAAATATATTTTGACTGGAAATATGTGCAACTTGTCTTATATTTTAGCTAAACTAATATATAAATATTTTATTAGCTACCTCATATCAGCTCATAATTTCTTGTATTTTATTTTGAGTTTTAACTATTTATTTATTTCTTGTTAAATAGTTTATTAACATTAATTTAATTTTGTAAAGATTCTCACCCTCTATAAAACGGATGTCTAACCGAAGCACATGCTAAACAATTTCCATTAGTGCTTTGCACTCTTCGCTCATACTCCCAATCCAAATCAATATTATATAAGTTGGCTCAAAATGGCCATGGTTATTGATGACTTGCCGGAAATTGATTTGTCGGATTTCACCACCACCACCGCTAGCACCACCAACAGCACAACCACCCCAGAAGATGACTATTGTCATAACTGGGATGGTTGGTCACCGATGGTGGACTGGGATGCTCTTTCTGTTCATCCTGATGAAACTTTAGGTGACCTATTCGAATCCGAAATGGATGAAGAAATAGATAAGACAGTTTCTTACTCTGACGACGATCAGAATCTTGCATCAGCAGATGCACTAATGATGGAGGCACCGGTCTCAGCCCTTTCAGATGACTTGAAAGGGCTAAGATTGGTGCATTTATTGATGGCCGCAGCAGAGGCTATATCTAGTGGCAATAAAAGCCATGATTTGGTTGGTGTGATACTGGTTCGGCTCAAAGATTTAGTGTCCCCAAACGAAGGCACTAATATGGAAAGACTCACGGCGTATTTCACTGACGCCTTACTTCATTTGCTGGAAAGCGGCCGCGGAGGTGGTGGCGGCGGTGGGCTCCACTACAAACAACTCAACCACCTCCACCACCACCGCACAGATGTCTTGGCCGCATTCCAGCTCTTACAAGACATGTCACCATACGTAAAATTCGGGCATTTCACCGCCAACCAAGCCATCATTGAAGCAGTGACTCACGAACGACGAGTGCACATAATCGACTATGACATCATGGAAGGTATCCAATGGGCGTCTCTAATGCAAGCTTTGATCTCGCGTAAAGATGGCCCGCCCACCCCCCACCTCCGCATCACCGCCCTATCCCGCCCCGGAAGCGGCCGGAAATCCATCTCCACCATCCAAGAAACCGGCCGGCGTCTAACCGCTTTCGCGGCTTCAATCGGGCAACCTTTCTCCTTCCACCAATGCAAACTAGACTCCGACGAAACATTCAAACCATCATCCCTAAAACTAGTAAGGGGAGAAGCCATCATCATCAACTGCATGCTCCATCTCCCCCACTTCACCTACCGATCACCGACATCGGTGGCATCATTCTTGACAGGATCCAAAACCCTAAACCCTAAACTGCTAACCCTCGTGGAGGAAGAAGGACCCAAGCAAGAAGGCGGGTTCGTGGGCCGGTTCATGGACATACTACACCACTACTCGGCGGTGTACGACTCGTTGGAAGCCGGGTTTCCGATGCAAGGGCGGGCTCGGGCGTTGGTGGAGCGGGTGTTCCTAGGTCCTCGAATCGTGGGTTCAGTGGCTCGAGTGTATCGAGAAGAGGACGGGTGTGGTTCGTGGGGCGATTGGATGATGAGTGAGCCAAGGTTCAAGCCCATGAACATAAGTTTTTCGAACCATTGTCAGGCGAAGCTGTTGTTGGGGTTGTTTAATGATGGGTATAGGGCGGAGGAATCTGGGAGTAATAAGATTGTTTTGGGTTGGAAATCACGTCGGTTGTTATCTGCTTCAATTTGGGCGTATTCTGAAGCTGATTGATTTTACCGTTTGATTTTGAAGTTTTTGTCCTTCATTTTTTTTTTTTTTTATATGTTATGTTGTTTTTGCATGGGTGAATAAAGGAGGAGATGAGTTTGAGTTACTTAATTTAAGGTAAAAGTCAAAGGAGAATTAGGTAGATTGTTATTATATATATTGGTTCATAATAATTTTAATAAAAAGTTAAGGAAGTTGTAATTGATCTATCTAATTAAACTAGCTTTTTTACCTGTCGCGTGTTGCCGCGATACCGTACGTTGCGTGATAATGTATAAATTACAATCGACCCGGTTCGTTTTCGAACTATATTTACGTCAATATGTAGAGTAACTCGAATTTATACCGTTGAATGAAAACGTATTATATTAGACCCGACTTTTTTACAAACAAAACATATGTTGAAACATTTATATTTGACTCGTGTCTGAATTAAGTTTACGTCGAAATGTAGAGTAAACAAAAATATATTATATTTCATCCGAAACGTTCTCAAACAAAATTTACGTTGAAACGTTTAAATTTGACTCAACTAATATCTGAACAAAATTTACATCAAAACGTAGGCGTTTGTCGAAAAATAGTTAAGCCGAGTCACATCTGATTAGGTCCTAACGATGATAGACTCGAATTTATATTTTACAGAAGTAAATCCGGAACTTTAAAACTTAAGGGGCTCAAAGTAACATTTTTCAAAGTTTTACAAAAAGTTTAAAGATAAAAAATGTCAAATAAAAAAGTTGAGTGGGCTTTTTGGCCGGTGCATATGCCACCGACCTTTGAAAAAAGTATAGTAATAATGTACATTTCTTTTTGGACTTTCAACCGGTTTAATTAACCAGACTTGATTTGTAAATTTCTAACTTAGTAAATTAGTTAAGTAATTATATTTTATTGGTTCGCTAATTGTTAGGCTTGTGGCTTATATTTTATTTGGTGGTTGGTTCGCTAATTACTTAACTAATTATATTTTAGTGGAGATGGCGTTGTTAAAGGGTGTTGACTTACCAACGAGCGTGAAGAAGAAGGATCACACCATGATCGTTTGACGACGGTCAAAGGACCGTTAAATACCAAAAAAAAGAAGATTAATTTTTTTTCAACCACTGTGAATGTTTTATTTGTGTTTATTTTATTTATCTTTATTAATGCTTTATTCTTTTATGTTAGTTTCTATTAATGTAAAGTGAATTTTTATTTAATTTGTTATATTCTTTATTATTTTATTTAGATAGAATGTATAACATATTAAATTTAAAAAATGACTTGTGATATAGAGGGAAAGGGATGAAACTATTTCCTTTGTTTAGTAAGAGTGTGAGATTGAGTGAGTAAGGGTAAAGTGAGTGTTGTGTTGTCTAAAAAGTGTGCAAGTGTTTTAAAGTACATGTACGTTATGGCATTAATAAATTTCAAATTGAGTAACATTTTTAAGGTAATGTTTAGTATGCAGGTGTGAAGGACGGAATGAAATGAATCATTGAGCGTGAATAAGTAAAGTTATGTTTGGTTGGTGAAGGTAATGAAATGAACCATTACGTAGTTGATTCCATTCCCTTAAATTCATTCCATCCACTTTTTTTTTCATTCCATCACTTTTTCCATTATAGTCACCAACACCACCCATTCACCTATCACAACAACCACTATCGACCACCAAGATCACTCGTCACCAGCAACCACCACCGACCACCACCAACCACCGGCCACCAGCGGTGCCGCCCACCACCGCCACCGGCCACCGCCGCTGCCGGCCACCATCGCCACGGGAACACCATCGCATTCAGGGTGAATGAATAACGACATGTTTGGCTAGTGGAGGTAATGGAATGAACCATTACGTAGTTGATTTCATTCCCTCAAATTCATTCCATCCACCCTCCTGTTTATTTTTTCATTCCATCCATTCTTCCATTATTAGTCACCAACACCACCCACTCATGCACCACAACAACCACCACCAACCACCAAGATCACTTGTCACCAGCAACCACACCGACCACCACTAACCACCGACCACCAGCGACGCCGCCCACCACCGGCCACCAGCGACGCCGCCCACCACCGGCCACCTTTGCCACCGGCCACTACTGCCGCCGGCCACCACCACCACGGGAACACCATCGTAGAACATTGTCGTCGTCGGTAACCACCGAAGGCCACCACCGCCAGCCACCATCGGCGCCAAAAATCACGGCCGCCGGAAACTACCGCAGGCCAGCACCGCCGCCGGAAACCACCCTCGGGCCACCATCGCTGCCGCTGGAAACCACCCTCGGGCCACCGTCGCCACCGGAAGCCACCGCCGCCGGAAACCGCCACCACCGCTGCCGGAAACTGCCACCGGCCACCACCACTGTTCGCCATCACTATCATAACTACTTTTACATTTAATTGTTTTGATTTTTCATCTTAACAAATAACACAAAGTAATGATTCATTAATTACTAAAGGGTAACCAAACAGGACATTGAGGGGTAGTTTGGTTCGCAGAATGTTTTGCAAAAGATTTGGAAATGGAATTGGTATTGAAATTAGAATTTGAATCTTGTTAAAATTGATAACGTGTTTAGTTGATCAAATTTGAGTAAATTGGAATTTTAATTTTGAACATTCTATTGGATTGTTAAACATTTCATGGGTAAGTGGAAGGAATATGAATTCCAATGAACGAGAGAAATTTTTCCAATTCCAATTTGATTCCACTTGTTGACCAACCAAACATGATTTTGGATGAAAAATTTTCCAATTCCAATTCCAGTTTCTGAGAATTCTATGAACCAAACGGGATCTGAATGTAATGGTTTATTTCATTCTCTCATCAATTCTATTTCGTTATTTATTTCATTCCTTCGTCCATTCCATTACCTCATACCAAACAGACCCTAAGTATGTTTGTTTATTAAAAACAATATAATAAATGAAAAATAATAGTTGACATTTGCTAATGCTGGGATTAAAAAGTACTATCTAATTAGTAGCACTAAATTAAAATTCATCAAACTTTAGAGAGACCTTTATTATCAATTTTCCATGTGAAAAGTGGTTCAATAAGTATTTCATAGGTTGAGATCGAATTGGAGTCTAGTTATAAATAGTGATAAATATGAAGGGAGTCTCAGCACTAAGAAGTTGTGGGTTCAAACATTTCCCAAAACAAATTTCATTTCTATTTTTTGTTGTTAATAAAGAAGTATTGCATGATTAGATTCTTTTAGTAATATGAAAAAAGTGAGTGTATTGCAGATTCTTTTAGAATTTTGGTAAAGTTAAGTGTAGTTGTTAAGGATAGGATCAACGTACCAAGATTTTAAGAATAACATAAAACTAAGAATAATGATTATTTTTCAGTTTTCGCGTGTGAGAGTAAGCAACATCTCTAATCTATCTATGTTAATAAAGAATATTTTCTAGGCACACATGGTGTAATTTTAAACCTTCTAATCTTATTTTCTCTCTTCTTTCTCCTAACAAATAATAACATTAACTATTAATGATTTTATTTAAATTTTTCAGATTAAAATATTTTTTTTATAAATTAAGAAAGAGATCATTATATAAATATATATGTTAAAAATATTTTTAACAAAAATAAGAAATTTCTTAAGACTTCAAACTTTTTGTTAAAACAAGAAATATATAAAAACATTGTTTTAAAAAATATAACTTTTATGAAACGAAAACTATTAAAATTTAAAAGTTATAATATGGAAGTTTTTAGAAATTATATCATTTAAATGGTTTGTTTTTAATTAAAATGTTTTAAAACAACTTATGTAAAAAAATAAAAAATAAAAAAATAAGAGTGTAGAAAATGATATTGTTGTTTTATATTTAAAGTCGTTATTTATACGTATGTTCAATAATATTGCATCATTATTTTATAATTTATAAAATTTATTAATAACTATTTACATCATGTGTAATACGCGAGGTATTAATCTAGTGTAATGAGATACATGAAAAGATGAAATTAACTATCTATTTTTTTTCAGCGTTCAAAAAAGACTATATTTTATTGTCGTGTGCCCTAAACATCCATGAGTGTTCACTTAAAGTCATGTGATGCATACACTACCTTATTTCATGTACCAATTTAATTTCTTTGTATCATCAACGAAGTTCATTGAATATGACGTAAAACGTACCATACAATGTGTGACCTTAATTTATGTATTTTCTTTATTTGGGATCGTCATTTTAACATACTGTTCATACTTCTTATTTTTCATCTTCAGAATTGCATATCTATTGTTGATGAACTAAGAAAATAGCTAATGTATGTTCAAAATGTAGGACAACTTTTATATTTCTACTACCAAAAATAGATTATTAATTATAGACATGTGGTATTTTAGTATAAAATTCAGGTTCAGATACTCTCTTTTGGATCTCTCACAATCAATTTATGTTATTCCTTATGAGAAGTATTACATATGGAAGCTGTGAGATCAATGTTACCTCATAAGTATTACATATGGAATCTGTGAGATCAATGTTACCAGAGGGCAGACACATTCAAGGAAACAACATAGGAGACAAATACAACATATTACACTCGTTGAGGAGGTGATCATTTTAACTTCCACCATCTGGGAGACCCACGAAAGATCCACAAAAGGGTTTTGTCTTTTCTCAATGTTGTCATGTAACCATCAAATATAGAATATACTAAATAATATCATTTGTGTTTCCTATTAAGTTTTAAGTTCTTTTTACTTTTTCTGTAAGAAAAATAAAAGTAACATGACTTGTTACATCCTTTTATGGTTCATGGTGCTTACACCTCCCGCCTATCAAAGTTCTGTTCAAAAACCTCGTCCGAGAACTTGTATAGAGAAGGATTTCCCGCGGCGCAACAGTAGAGTTTATTTGTTTACTTTTTAAGTGTTACATGCTAGAAACCAAATTATTAAATTGATAGAAATGATATTAGAATTTAGAAAGTTGAGTGTATGTTTATACCAATTCATAAAATTAAACTAAAACATTGACTCAACCCTGTAAAGTTAGACACACACTACAAGAAAAAAAAACATCGCGACTAAGTCTATGGCGACAACATGATGTTGTCGTTATAGGTCACTCTAAAGCGATGACATTTCGTCGCCATAGGGTCACTTTAATTTTTGGCTATTCTAGCCCTATGGCGACAACTTGTCGTCGCCTTAGGGTGACCTATAGCGACAAACAAAGTCTTCGCCACAGGTGTAGAAAAGTCGTCGCCATAGGGCTATTTTTTTACATTTTGATTTATTTAAAATAATAGTAGGTTTTTAAAAATTATATGTGGACCTAAGGCGACGACATGTCGTCGCCATAGGTCAAAACATTTTTTTTCCTTTTTTTTCCCTCCAAAATAACTAGGAGGGAAATAGTCCCGCCTTTATGAAAACTCTATGACGACAACATATCGTCGCCATAAGTCAAAACATTTTTTTTTTTTTTCCCCGAAATAAGTAGGATGAAAATAGCCCCGCCATTATGAAATTCTATGGCGACGACATGTCGTCACCATAAGGTTTTATGATTTTCTAAAATATGATATTAATCAAAGTAATAATTATTATTATTATTATTATTATTATTATTATTATTATTATTATTATTATTATTATTATTATTTATTATTATTATTATTATTATTATTATTAATAATTTATGTACATGTTATTGTTATTGTCATTATAAGTAATATTATTATTATTATAAGTAATAATAATAATAATAATAATAATAATAATAATAATAATAATAATAATAATAATAATAATAATAATAAATATAATTATTATTATTATTATTATTTATTTATTTATTTATTATTATTATTATTATTATTATTATCATCATCATCATCATCATCATCATCATCATCATCATCATCATCATCATCATCTATTTAACCGTGTGTATGTTTGTATTATTTTCTTAAAATAATATTATATGCTTTTAATTTATTTTGTAAATGAAATAAAATCTTATTAAATGTGATTTTTTGAAAGAAAGATAAAGATAAGTTAGAAGTATTATTTGTTTAAATATAAGGTGAATCTCAGTAGTATAATATGGGTTAAGTATTGAGTGAAGTTTAAGATTGTATTTCAATTTTGACTAAATGATATATGATTATAATGTTTAATAATCTAGTCATTTATTTTTAGTTAAAAGAAGAAAAAAATTAATTTTTTATGTTGTGATAATTATAATTATTAACAACTAGCATCAATCATAGTTAAATATTTTTTATTATAATAGTTAGAATTGATTGAATATGTCAAAGTTAGCTATGATCGAGTTATGAATATCATTGTTAAATTATATACATTAATGATAATTTACTAGAAATTATGATTGTTTGGGATAATTTAAGTTTGTTATATTTAGTTATCATAAATGAGTGTTAAACAAGGTCAAATATGTTATGTTATGATGGTTGGGGTCGATTACATTCGTTAAAATTTAGCTATGATTCAATTACGATAATTGGTGTTAAATCAAACACGATTGTAAGGCCCCGTTTCTGGGACACTTACAGTTGGATTCTCATCGCACATAAAACCTATAATTACATTTACTTTTACGTTGCAGCGGAAACATTAAAAACAACCTTTTCATTTCATCAAAATACTTTTGCAAAATAATACAACCGTCCATTTCACATTATCATTTTACATTCATTACAAAAGCATTATAAATATTGGATGACATCCAAAATAAGCTGAGTAGCCGCCCCGTGCCATCCTCAGCAACATACCTGCCAACTGGAAACACATCAAAGTTAGCGTTGCTGAGTGAGTTTCTAGTTTTATAATAAAACATACTTTTCTTTCGTTAAAACAATTCTTTACATACATGCGGTCACACATCATACGTACACATAGATAATTTCATTATTATCTTCATCATTCATTAATTAACTTCCATTCGTTCATACGTTCTTACTTTCATTCATTCGCTAATTATTACATCTTTTCTTTCCATTGAAACCATGAACTTTACCCTTCATGCTCATGGTACTGGACCTATGCCTATCATAGACCTTCTATAACGGTGAACAACACCTCATGCGAATGGCCCTCAGTCGCACACCTTTCATGCGTAAGGACCTCAGTCGCACGACTCATAGGCGTATGGACTCTAGTCGCATGACCTTCAGTCTCATGACCCTTATTTGCATTTCATTCAGTCGCATGACCCTCATTCGCATTTCCTTCAGTCGCATAGCCCTCATACGTATGACCCTCAGTCGCACTACTCACATACGAATGAACCTCAATCACACTCCTGTCGTGCATATGAACCCAGTCGCATGCCATTCGGTTGACTGGGCCTCCAGTCGCATAGCCCTAGCTGTGCGCAGAATGCAGTTCATCCCGAAGTGCAGCCGACGATTTCGGCCTCCAAACTCTTCCAAACTCGATTTTAGCGCAAACCAACCATCCTAAACCTTAGGGAAGCATACCATGACCTCATTCAAGCATAACCAAGCAAGAAATCAAGCCCCAAACGAATCATAAACATACACATACATACAAAAACGGGTTTACACCCAAAAACTTGAACAAGGGTTTTCAGATTTGTTCCAGCCCCCCCAAAATCATTCAAAAACGTGTAAAAGAGGGGTCCTAGAACTCACACAAACGATCCCGTCGAGTAGAGCTTTGATTTGACCCGCTACACGACGATTTCCATGCTCGAATCCACCCGAATTAAGCTTTTCTCCTCTTTTTCTCCTTCTCTTCTTCCTCTCTTGGCTGAAAATGGGAAGAATGGGGTGTCTTCCCCCTTTTATACTCCCATTCATCGAAGTTTCTCTCGTTGGCGAGTTTGGACCCTCGACTTCGGACTTTATTTCTTTTTTCTTCTTTCGTCGGCTTCAAAGAAAATTTTCGGGCGTTACAACGTTCTTGGTAATTTACTGGAAATTATTTTTATTAATGGTAAGTTAAGTTTGTTTATGTTTAGCTATCATCAATGACTGTTAAAAAAGTTCAAATATGTTTGGTTATGATTATTAGGGTCGACCAAATACATTAAAGTTAGCTAAGATTGAATTATGATGATAAATGTTAAATTATGTAATTCGATGGTATTTTACGGGAAATGATGCTTGTTAACGGCAAGTTATTTTTATTTACACTTAACTATCACCAATGATTGTTAAACAAGGCCAAATATTTTAGGTTATGATGATTATAGCCATTTACATATGTCAAAGCTTAGTTATGATCCAATTATGATCATTGGTGTTAAATTAAACACAATGTTGGTAATTTATAGGAAATTATGCTTGTTAATGGTTAAATAAAATTTATTTATACTTAGTTATCATCAATGAGTGTCAAAAAAGTCAAATATGTTTGGTTATGATGATTAGGGTCTATCAAATACATTAAAGGTTAGCTATGATTGAAGTACGACGCTTATTAAATTATGCTTATTAAATTAGCTATGATCAAATAAATTAGCGTTACTGCAATTTGATGGTAATTTACGGGAAATGATGCTTATTAATGGTAAGTTATTTTTATGTACGCTTAACTATAATCAATAAGTGTAAACAAGGCCAAATATTTTAGGTTATGATGATTATGGCTGATTACGTATGTCAAAGCTTAGCTATGATCCAATTATGATCACTGGTGTTAAATTAAACACAATGTTAGTAATTTACGGGAAATTATGCTTTAATTAATAAATTAAGTTTATTTATACTTAGTTATCATCAATGAGTGTCAAAAAGGTCAAATATGTTCGGTTATGATAATTAGGGTCGATCGCATACGCCAAATGCTAGATATGATCCAATTATGATCATTGGTGTTTAATTATACATATGATAATAATTAAAGAAATTAAGGCCTACTACTGGTAAATTAAGTTTGTTTATTCTTAGTTATACTCAAAGAGTGTCAAAAAACCTCAAACATAATCGGTTATGATGATTAAGGTTGATTATATAAGCCAAAGATTAGGTAAGACGAACAAGTATTATTATACATATGGTAATATGTTTATAATAGTAATAATAATAATCATAATCATAATCACACTAATAATAATAATAATAATAATAATAATAATAATATAATAATAAAAATAAT
>JACVEC010000092.1:0-122500 GCA_025215565.1 Flaveria ramosissima | reverse complement strand
TACCGATTCACCTTAGCAGGGAGTGGTCATCAGGTTTGTTTGCCCTGAACAATCGCTTGAACCCTCTAGATGGCGGTGGTGGCATGGTGGTAGCGTGTTGTTCGCGGAGCAGATTATACATCGGCGAAGCTTCATCGACGTTTTATTGCATTTTTTACCAGCCTCTCTGGGTGATTCTATTGCTAACACCGATTAATGTTGCCAAGTAAGGGCTCATGGTTAGGGTTTTTCACCCAAGTCAAATGTTCCTGAGTCCTGAGTGGTGGTGCCCCTATTTTGTATGTCGCTAGCTGATGGGGGTGTAACTAGTTGTTAAAGGAGTGGGCCTTTTGCAAAGCATTAGTGTGACATGTTGAAACCAAAATCTTTACTGAAAAAAGATGAAGAACCAAATCTCTTAATAGAAATGAAGATTTAAGAGTAACAAGTGATGAAGCATCTTCGAGGCCTCTAAGCAGAATGTTGAAGCTACTAAACAATATATAGAAAAAAACTGCAAGTAGCAAATGAAGAATCTTAATGATCGAAGGGAACGGTATGAGTTCGTTATTTGGTACGAGGGTAGCTAATAAAGTGCACTCATTATAAGGTTACTTACATTTTAAATGAGGTTGTGAGATACAATGGAATTTCTCTACCGTTGATTTTGAACGACTTCCCCACAATCGGTTCTTTGAATGTTGAATAGGTTGTTAATTATGACTAAACTCTGAATTCTCAAGTTGGTGTGGCGGAATCAGATGGGGGTAGGTTATATTCCCAAGTTGCAACCTCTGTTAAAGCCAATTGGATGATAGATCTAAGCTTATTATTTGTAAATGCGTTCGATTTTTGCAAAACTTATGTGATGTTTTGTATTGATTATGTCTTGGCTGCACAAACTATTCTTACATATTCTTATAATTTTCTATGTGCGGGAATGTTACTGGAAAGCTTGCAAAAGGTTATGGATTTTGCTAGGGTGTTGAGTGTGTAGTCTAGATTGGTTATGAGGCTAGGAAAAGAAACCAAGATGATATTCTAAAGTGAGAATGTGGATGGCAATGGTAAAAGTTTAGTTATTGTTGAAATTTGATTTTTGATGCCAGTTTTAAGTTCATGATGATTAGCATACTATTTGTTTTTCTTGAGTTATTCATGTCTTCACAAGCATACATATAAGGCATTTCTGTTAATACTATTTGTATTTTTTACAGGTATTAGAACACTTAGATATAAAACGCAGATATCTTTAACGGTGGTAATTCAAATTCCGCATTAGGGTTATGAATTTAACTTTGCACCTGTTGATTCTCTACCCCTTTGCTTATTGCAGATCAAAATAACGTTCAAGCTCAATAGGTACTTTTCACTTTTTCCGATTCTTTTAGTCTATTTTGTTTTGATATTCATCTAATTTTATTGAGAATTTTAGGTTTTGTTTTGTAAATTGAAGTTAGGATATATCATGAGGTGTATGTTTCTTTTTCTCTACGTTGAATTTAACCAAGACTTTTTCCCTTTGTTGTTAAAATGTCTAGAAAATGCAGGTTGATTGTACTTGATATCTTCAGAATTAATATGGCATTACGAATGCAGGTTGGTTTTAGTTGTTGACAAGTCAGATTTTCTTCAAGGGTTAAATCTTAAAAGTGCTATTCTCTTGATTTCAAACTTATTTACCCTAAAAGTCCTACTTGCCTTAAATTTTGATGCAGGTCTAAGGTTTAGACGTTAAATTCAACAAGGAAAGCAATCTCAAAACAAGACATTCATGTTTTTTGTTCTAAAAAGTCGAAAATAAAAGTTTCTAACAGAGTACCACTAGACTACATAACTATAGTAGGTATTCTAACTTCTTTTGAATTATCAGATTTATCCTTTCATCTATCAATTTCAACAATAAATATTTGGTGCTATTTAGTAACACATTTAGCTGTTCTTTAAGGGATGTCCAAGTTAATTATGCTTTCAAATCAGTCATGCGACTTCATATTTGGATAATTACATCATCACTGGACAATTTCTATATCTCATCAAATCGGGTCACAAAGTGATAATGTGACCCAATATGAGAAAATTAGTTAACATGCTGAAAATGTGATTGGCTAAATCAAATCACATCGAATTATGACAACATGTGGTGGACTTCCAAGTTTACGTATCGGTTCCTTTTTATCATAGTTGATTTTATACATTTGCAACATATCATTGGAGATTTTACTATGCCATATATATACTGGCCTTATAAGTTAAATACGCATTGATCAAGTCAAACAGCAAAAAAATGCAGGAAAGTAGATGAGAAAGACATAGGCTACACTCAGCGGCGTGGTCTACGCCTGTATATTGTAGCACACACTTTCGTTATATTACAATCTTCACGGTAAATGAATCCTCGCGCAACGCGCGATAGGAATAAACTAGTAATAATAATAATAATAATAATAATAATAATAATAATAATAAATAATAATAATAATAATAATAATAATAATAATATAATAATAATAATAAATAAATAACCATCATAATAATAATTATAATAAAATACTAATAAGAATACTAATAATAATAACTAGGTTTTTACTCCCGCGCGTATTATTAGTTCACGATTCCAAATACCCAGAAGTGGACACAAAAACATGTTACAACGGTTATTAGTGTTACGTAAAATCCTAAAGCGTCCATCATCTAATTCATATATTTTTCTGTATAAAAAGTACTGAGTTATATTGTGGAAACTTTCAAGTTTACATTCATCCATATTGCAATATCTATATTTCCAGATATGCCAACACTAATATGTGTTGCAATGTATATGTTTAGGCATTTCAATGACCGACTAATAGTGTTGAGCAAAACTATTTGCACTGCAATTACATAACCAGCAACCTAGTAGACACCAACATTCCATGTGTGATAATCCTATCAAAATCAGAACTTGGTGTAAAACGACACCAACAATGAAACATAAATCTGATTCGAGGATATATCAGCCAATTAAGTGATATAGAAAACTATTTGCATGGCCATAACTTCTTTGTTTCATGTTATGCAACACCTAAAATCTTTACCATCATCATCATCAACTTGCCTTGGAATCGGGAAATTACTTGGATTTCATAATTCATTGATAAGAATTATTACAAAACATATTCTCTATACTTCCTTACCGGTAACCTGACCTCCAACGGCTCTGTAGAACGGACATTTTAGTAGCAGCAATGTTATGCGTAAGTTGCAGACTTTTGCATTACAAATACATAGAACTCTACTTCAGCAATGCAATTCCGCATCATAAGCTGCATATTGTATAAATTTTCATTATGTAAAACAACATGAACAATAACCAACATTTTTTTTAAATAAATTGTGTTAGTACAAATAAATTTTAGCTGCAACTTGATAGAACAGAATTTCTAGGCCAAATGTATGTCACTAATTAGTGACCCCTTGTTATAATTATGATTCAAAAGAACAGTGATTACCTTTGAGATATTACCATTAATCTCTTACTTATATCCAAGGCGAATTTAGCAAAGAACTATCAAACGTGCAAGTCAAACTCTAATACCATCTCAAATTGTTGCATGAAAACAGATAAAAGACAAAAAAGTCAATTAGCATAAGTGTAAAAATAGATAGTGGCACTTGCATGATTTGGTCCTGAAAGGTAAGAAAATTATCAAAACTATGAACTTTTCGAGAAAATGATGCCTCATTTTGTAAACCCGGTTATTTATCTTGAAGCCGACGAATGAAGAAAAAGAAATAAAGTCCAAAGGCGGGGGACCAAACCCGCCAACGAGAGAAAGATCGGATAAGTAGTGGAATAAGAGGGGAGGGCAGCCCACACCCTCCCTATACTTGCAAAATTCAGCCAAAGAGAGGAGAGAAGGAGAAAAGAGAGAAAAAGGGTTTTCGGGCTCGTTTTCGTGATTTCGGGCGTGAAAGTTGAAGTGTGGCGTGTTGATTCGAAGCTCTTCTCGTTGTGGTCATTTGTGTGAGTTCTAGGACCCCTCTTTTACATGCTTTCAAATGATTTTGGGGCTAGAACACATCAAAAACCC
Source organism: Flaveria ramosissima (assembly GCA_025215565.1). Taxonomy (NCBI): domain Eukaryota; kingdom Viridiplantae; phylum Streptophyta; class Magnoliopsida; order Asterales; family Asteraceae; genus Flaveria; species Flaveria ramosissima. The sequence goes on along the minus strand of JACVEC010000092.1, from coordinate 118,448 downwards.
GTTTTTAAAATGTGTGTGTTTGACTCGTGTGTATGTGTTTGTGTGTGATGCGTTTGGAGTTTGTTTCCGGGCTTGTATGTGCTTGAATGGTGTTGAGGTATGCATTCCTAAGGTTTAGGATGGTTGATTTGGGCTTAGAATGGGTTTATGAGAGCTTGGAGGCTGAAAATGGCAAATTGGGTTTGGGAGTGAGCTGTATTCTGCATCAGCTAGGGCTAGGCGACCGAATGGGGTGCGACTTGAGACCATACGGCTGACTGGCGTACGACTGAGGTCCATGCGCACGATTGCCATGCGACTGAGTTCCATACATATGGAAGTTACGACTGAAGTTCATGCTTCTGTAAGGTGTGCGATTGAAGGTTATGCGACTGAGGTCCATGCACCTGGAGGCCATGCGACTGAGGTCCATTCGTACGAAGGGTATGCAACTGAAGCCCATGCGCCTGAATTCATGCGACTGAAGGCCATACGCATGAAGGTCATGCGACTGAGAGTCCATGTAAGGCCCCGTTCCAGGGACGCTTACAGTTGGATCCTCATCGCACATAAAACATATAATTACATTTCACTTTCAGAAAATGTTGCAGCGGAAACATTAAAACAACATTTTCATTTCATCAAAATACTTTTGCAAAATAATACAGCCATTCATTACAAATTTCATTTTTACATATTATTACAAAAGCATTATAACACTGGATGCCATCCAAAATAAGCTGAGTAGCCGCCCCGTGCCATCCTCAGCAACATACATGCTAACTGGAAACACATCAAAGTCAGCGTTGCTGAGTGAGTTCTAGTTTTAAATAGAACATACTTTACTACCTTTATAAAACCATTCGTTAACTTCGTACGCGATCACACAACATACGTACATACAGATATTACAATTATTATCTTCATCCTTCATTCATACTTTAACTTATGTTCGTTCATATGTTCTTACTTTCATTCATTCGTTAATTATTACATCTTTTCTTTCCATTAAAACCATGAACTTTACCCTTTAGTTTTCTGGTACTGGGCCTAAGCCTATCATAGACCTTCTATAACGGTGCACAACACCTCATGGCCACCGTACCTAAGGTAAAGTTCAGGATCATTACATCTGTTACATCATCACATTCTGGATCAGTGTCAACAGCTATGCCCCAAACAATATGGCTACTGGGCCGAAGTTCATAAATGACTTCCACACTGCACATAGCCTGGCACCAGCACCGGGGTAAGCGACAAAGATCCCAACTATATTCCTCACCCCCAACATATGGGTACTATGACATTCTACACCCCCAACGATATGGGTATAATGACATTCTACACCCCCAACGATATGGGTACTACTCCCCCATCAATATGGGTACTACACCCCCATCAATATGGGTAGTACACCCCCATCAATATGAGTACTACACCCCCATCAATATGGGTACTACACCCCCATCAATATGGGTACTACACCCCCATCAATATGGGTACTACACCCCCATCAATATGGGTACTACGACATACTACACCATGCACCACACCGAAGGTCAGTCACAAAGACTGGAACCCCTGCGTGCACACTTAAGGATTAGCTGAACCACACGCGGTTGAGCTTAAGGTATTTAGAGCCGTGCACTTCGGTACATATCGCTTGCAAGCCTTTCACGTTTTCAATTATTCGTTAATGATGCGTTCATTCATCATGATAGGATCGGATCAATTAGATTTGAATTTTGCAGCAGAATATAGCACAATAAGATCGAATTCAAGCAAGAAAGTAAGTAATGAATATGCAAACACTCAATCACAATTATAGAGAGAATATTTCTGTTAAAGGAATGTTTTCATTCACGCGTAATACTGCGGTTAGAATACAGCTAGGTCAACATCCCTTATATAGAGGAATGTGACGTCTGCTAATGTCACTTGATAGTGACATCGAACAGAATTTACAAAACAACTGAAATAAGCAAACTACTGAAATGTTCTCAACAACTGATCACATCTCAGAGAATGCCAAGTACAAATACATAAAACTACTGACTTAAAACTACTAAAACAATAAACTACTGAAAGGTAAAATTACAAGTACTAAAAAGTAAAACCATCACAACTACTGAAGTTAACAACTTCAGCTGTTGTGACAACTGCTGATCACTCTGGTCTTCAGTCTTTGTCTTCAGTACTTCACCTTCAGACTTTGTCTTCAGTTCTTTACTTTCAGACTTTGTCTTCAGTTCTTTACTTTCAGACTTTGTCTTCAGACCTTTGTAATCAGCTGATGTCTTCAGCTGTTGTGATCTTCTTCAGCAGTTGTAATGTCTGTGGGACTTAGAGGTTTTTCTGATCAGGCTCATTGGTTCTTTTGGTCCAACAAACTCCCCCTGAACCAATGCAGCCAAAACCTCTAACTTTATTGAAGATCCCACTTATTCTTTGGCAGAAATACTCTCTTGATCAGCTTCAGAGGTAGACAGATAAGCATAGGCCGAGAAAAGGTTTCTAATCTTTTGATTGGCTAAGTATGGAAGGGAACTTTGTCTTGGGGAAACTGGACACAAAGTCTTGTCCCAACCATGAAACCTATTTCCCATTGATGAGTCTGTAAGACTCCCTTGCATAGGCCTCAAGGAGAACAACTTGTTCCTCCTTAGTGAGTTCTTCTGCTTCTCCCTCAAAGAAGAATCCAGGCCCATAGTATTCAGACAGATACCTCACTGTCTTCCCATTCTTCAACTCAACAGTTGTGATCTCTCTGTATGCAAATTCATCTGGATGAGAGCCTTCAAGCAGCAACTGGAGTTCACTCTTTTGAAGATCTTCAAGTATTTTGTATAACAACCCCTTCTTGATCATTTTGTTCTCAAGAATAGACATAGGGGTTGATTTGGAGGTGTGAGCTCTCTTGAATTCTTCAATGATTTCCTAGGGTGAGACTACCATGGCCAACATAATTGCAACATTCAAAGTCTTTCTTACTTGGCCATGATATCTACTTGGTAAGTTTTTCTTGTGAATTCTGGAACTTACCCTGGGATCTGGTCAAATCCTCACTCTTTCCTTTTGATGTTGAAAGGTATGTCTAAGAGTGTACAGCCTCTGAGCTTGTTTCTTTATTGCTTGAATGGATGAGGACTGAGGGAAGTCCTTGTCAACCATTCTAAGAAATTGCTCACCATGCTGCTTCTGCTGTTCTTCTTCTTCAATATTGACCTTAACCATCTGCCTTTGAGTTTCAGGAGTTATTGTTTGTGATTGACTCCTAGGCTTAAGTTTATTTCTTTCAAGAATAACAGATATTGGCAGATTATCCTCTTCATCCTCTTCTTCTTCTTCTTCCATCCTCAGCAGCCTTCTTTTTCTTTTAGGTGCATCACTGGTGGAATCTTGAATGGGTTTCTTAGGTAAAGAGGTTGGTTTAGAGGGTTGTGAGGTTGATTGTTTTGGAGGTTGAGAGGTTGGTTGTTTTGAAGGTTTTAAGATTGGCTGTTTTGGTTGTGAGGTTGGCTTTGAAGGTTGTTTTGGTAAAGGAGATTTTAAGGGCTGCTCTATCATTTTGTTGGTGAGGGTGGCTTTGGATAACTTGGCCATATCAGTTCTCTTCTTAGCACCAGCTTCATCCAGAGCTTCAATGATTAAGCCTTTGTTGAAGCTTTCAGATGAGCATATTTTGGTGGTTATCTCCAAAATGCTATCTCTGGACCATGACTTGATCTCAATGATAGGTCTTCCCAAGTGTTTGGATAGGAATCTGATCATAGCCTCTAATCTCTCCCTATCTTCTTCATTGCAGCTTGCCCATCGATTCTCAATCTCCTGAACCTCAAGTCTTCTGATCTCTGAATCAAGTTTGGCAGTATCAAATCCTTGCCTGAAGAGCTGATCAATGATCTTGTCCATGGATCTGCTATGTTGGTCATCAGCTTCCTTGATCATCTCATCTAACCTCTTCTCCTCCTCAGTTTGTTCACCAACACTCTTCTTTCTTTTGTAGGTAATGATCTCTTTGCCTTTATTCTACTCCTTAGCTTCTTCCTCTTCAACTCTTTTCCTTTTATCATCCTTTACTGACTTAGACTCCCCCTTTTTGGTTGCATTGGGTTCAGGGGTTTGAATGTTAGAAAGATGCTTTGACACAGCATCAGTCACAAGGGATTTAAGATTTGAGGAGATCCTCTCATCAATGATTTGATGGACAATAGATGTGATGATGGGGGTGATGAGAGGTAAGGAAGATTTGAAAACAGCAGCCATTTGCTCAGAGGGGTTCTCTCCCTGAGAAATGGTGCCTGAAACAGAGGCTGGTGGCTTGTTTGATTTGAGTGGCTCAGTGTTTGGTAAAGCTTCAACAGAAGCTGCCATCTGTGGGTTTATGGGGGCAGATGGACTTGATTCTTGAGACATGTTGGTAAGCAGTTCTTTTAATCTACAAACCTCAGTCTCAAGAATGGTGTTTTGGGCTAAGACTTCAAAGAAAAAGCCCAGGTCATCATCAGTATAAGCTGAATCAGCTGACCTCCTGAGTGAATCAGGATGAACATGTGCTGAGTGTAAATCAGTAATCACATGTGCCCTTTTGTCTTGGAACTGGGGACTTCCTGCCTCAGGAGCAAGTCCTTCATTGGCAGTTGCCTCTGGTGAGGTCTTAGAGATGATACCTGCTTCATCCTGTCCATGTGTTGAAACAGGGGAAGAGGTAGCCTCACCAGATGTTCTAGTCTCCACATCTACACTAGGAGACTGAACTTTAGAATCCCTATGCTGTTGGTTATCAACTACATTTTGGTCCTTTCCCTCAGCTGTTGAGGTTTTTCCAGTAGTAACAGGTTTCTGGGGAGGGGTAGAGGAATGTAGCTGAGTCAGCACTTGTGCAATGACTGCAGTTGGGCTTGTAGGGGTGGTATCAGTGGGAGATGGGGGTGAAAAGGTTTGCATCTGGGGAGAGTGGTGCTCTTCAATGGCAATCTTCTCAAGTGAGATAGATTCCAGTAATGTGGTTTCCCCAATGTTGGTTGCATCAGGATCCTATTGAGAGGATACCTGAGCGGTTTCAGCTGGTGGAGTCATTGAACCTACAAGGGGATTAAGGCTTGTAGTCTCATCCTGCGTTTATGCTGCAGGGGCATCATCAGGGGACTCAACTCCCTGAGTAGCCTTTTTGGTTTTCTTTGGTTTTGGTTTGGAGGGGACTTTAGATTTAGAGGTGGAGGCTGTGGGTTCCCTCTGCTTGGGTTTGAGCAGTTTGGCAGCCTCTTTGAGTTGTGGGTTTGAGTTGTGCCTGGAGTATACCTCTGGCAAAACCAGCAGAGCAGGGACTCCAAGGCCAACAAGGCCATCCGATTTTAATTGATTCAAAATTATAGCCATAAGAAACCTTGGATATAATATCCATCTATTTGCCACAGGTTTCATTGCCAAATCTTTCAATTCCAAAAAGATAATATCAGAAAAATTTAGATTTCGATGTTTAAGGATAGAGTATAATACTTGTTGCCATCTGGAGGACATTTGATCCCAAGAGGATGTTTTGGGAGCAAGGCAGACATTGATCATGTGAAATATGAGTCGCTCGGCATCATGGAAGTGCTTCTTCAGGATGGTAGTAGCACTTAGGTCACCTTCATAACCATGATTAGCAAAAGAAAGATCAATGGTGCCTTTGGGGTATTTGGTGGGATAGGTGGCATCATTCAGGTCTAGGGTTTGACGAATGATCTCAGGAGTGATGACCACCCGTTTCTGGTTGACAAACGACTGGAGAGTGATGGTGTCATCATTCTCAGCAGTATGAACAGTAACGTTTGTCCAGAATTGGCACAGGGTATCGGGGTAGATGGTGGATTCAAGAGAAAGGCTGTGCGGTATTGGGAATCAACCATCAAGTCAATAGCAGCATCAAACTTGTTCCAGAAGGGTGATTTGGTAAGGTGAGCAACACAGTTGTGTCGAGGTTTGATTTGCATGGTCGCCATTAATGGAAGATGAACGTTTGGAAAGTGGGTTATGAAAAGTTTGAAGTTAGGGTTAGGTATATATAGGTTATGAAACGGCTGAGAGAAAACAACTGAAAGTGTTGGTGTTAGTCATCAGGTGTTTGAAAACAACTGAAGACATGGTTTTAACTTTCAGATGTTGTAAACAACTGAAGACTTGGTGTTGGGCATCAGTAGTTGTAAAACTACTGAAGACTTGGTTTTGGCTTCAGTTGTTTGGAAATGAAACAGTAGTTGTCGTCAATTCACAAAGTTCAGCTGTTTCAATGACCTCAACACTTACTCATCAGATCATCTGATTTCAGATGTTTCATTGGTCATCAGTACTTATTTATTATAAAAGACATCAGTAGTTTGAACTACATCAGTACTTTCTAACAAATGAAGTACTTCAGTACTTTTAAGTGATTTAGTCTTCAGTAGTTGTAAAACTACTGAAGATAGTATGACTTATCAGCACTTATTTTACAAAAGTATACTAATGCTCATCAGTATTTACTGACTAAGAGCATCAGTAGTTGTCAAATTATTCTAGTTGCAGCATACCAAGCCTGAGTACAAGATTATGAAAAGTTGCACTATCCAAAGGCTTAGTAAATATATTTGCAAGCTCATCAGCACTAGGCACAAACTTTGGATCAATCAGACCTTTTTCATAGCAATCCCTGATGAAATGATGCTGATCTCAATATGTTTGGTCCTAGAATGCTGGACAGGATTCTTAACAATACAAAGAGCTGAAGAACTATCCATTAATAATGGAGTCTTAGTCTCTGTAATGTCATAATCCAATAACTGATTTTGAAGCCAGAGTACCTGAGATGTACAGCTTGCAGCTGCAATATACTCTGCTTCAGCTGTGGATGTAGCAACTGAAGTTTGTTTCTTACTCTGCCAAGAGACCAAACAGTTTCCTAGAAATTGGCATCCACCAAAGTTGATTTTCTGGTTAACTTACACCCTGCATAGTCACTATCAGAAAAAGCAACCAATTTACAAGAGTGCCCAGTGGAATACCATAATCCTAGAGATTTAGTTCCTTGCAAATATCTAAAGATCCTCTTGACTGCAATCATATGGGAATCCTTAGGAGCAGCCTGAAATCTAGCACAGACACAAGTTGCAAACATAATATCTGGTCTAGAAGCTGTTAGGTACATCAAGGAACCAATCATACATCTGTAAAGAGTTTCATCAACTGCTTTACCTTTTTGATCAGCATCCAGTTGTGTGTTGCTGCACATGGGAGTAGAACAGGGTTTACAGTTTTGTAAATCAAACTTGGTTAACAAATCTTTTGTGTATTTTGACTGATGAATGAAACTTCCATCAGTCAGTTGTTTGATTTGCAAACCCAGAAAGAACTGTAATTCTCCCATTGCACTCATTTCAAACTTTTGTTGCATCAATTTTGTAAATGCATCACACAACTGTGGATCAGATGATGCAAAAATAATATCATCAACATAAATTTGAACAAGGAGCTTATGCATGCCTGCTTTCTTTATGAATAAAGTTTTATCTATGGAGCCTCTAGTGAAATTATTTTGAAGAAGAAAGTTAGATAATGTTTCATACCAGGCTCTGGTGCTTGTTTCAACCCATAAAGAGCCTTATCAAGCTTATACACCCATTCAGGGTGTTTATGATCTTCAAAACCTGGTGGTTGACACACATAAACTTCTTCTTTTATTTTACCATATAAAAATGCACTTTTGACATCCATTTGAAAAACTTTAAGGTTATGAAAAGCAGCATAAGCTAAAAACAATCTAATTGCCTCCAGTCTGGCTACAGGGGCAAAGGTTTCATCATAATCAATACCTTCTTCTTGTGAAAACCCCTGTACAACCAGTCTGGCCTTGTTCTTGACAATTTGGCCTTTTTCATCAGTTTTATTCCTAAACACCCATTTAGTGCCTATTGCACACTTACCTTGGGGTAGAGGAACCAGTTCCCACACTTGCTGTTTTTGAAATTGAAGAAGCTCAAGCTGCATGGCTTCAACCCATCCATTGTCCCTTAAGGCCACATGATAATTCTTTGGCTCTTGCTGACTGATGAAGAGAGCATAGAGACAGAAATTGGACAATTGACTTCTTGTTGAAACACCAGCATTAATGTCACCAATGATCTGGGACATGGGATGATTCTTCAATTCTTGATATGCAATAATATCTGTGCAAGTGTTTGTAGGAGATTCAGCAGCAACAGATGTTGATTCAGACTCTTGAAACCTAGACTGAGATGGCAGTTCAAATGAAGTAGAGGATTCAGAGATTTCATCAGCATTTGTTGTGGATGGAGCTGCTGAGGCTACAGGAACATCAAGTGTAGTAGAAACAGGCAGATGATCACTACAACTTGCATTTGTATCTTCAGATGGAGAGGATGGAGCTTCAGAAACAACAACAGGTGGAGCTGATATGGAACATATTGCAGTATGTCCAAGTCAAACATCTCAACAGGGTTTTGAGGAATCTTGTCTTTTGGAGATTCATTAAACTTGACATGCAAAGTCTCTTCAACAATCTTTGTTCTGCAATTGAAAACTCTGTATGCCTTGCAAGTAGATGAATACCCAACAAAATACCCTGCATCCACCTTGGATTCAAACTTCTGAAGTATATTCTTTGTGTTAAGAATATAACATGGACCCCAAATGCTCTAAAGAATGAAATCAAAGGGGCCAAATGATGTAAGAGCTCATAAGGAGTCTTCATCAACCTCTGATTCACTAATACTCTATTCTGAACATAGCAAGCTGTGTTGACAGCTTCAGCCCAAAAGGTTAGTGGCAAACCTGAGTCAGCCAACATTGTCCTTGCGGCTTCAATAAGGGTCCTGTTCTTTCTCTCCACCACTCCATTTTGCTCTGGAGTTCTTTGAATACTATATTGTCTTTTGATTCCTTTAGACAAATAGAATTCATCAAGAGTGTGATTCCTAAACTCTGTCCCATTATCACTTCTCACACATTTGACTGGAAGTGAATGTTGCTTTTCCACATGTAACACAAAATAGATGATACTTTGAGCAGCCTCATCCTTGAATGCAAGAAGAAAGTCCATACATATCTGGAGTAATCATCCACAATTACCAGACAGTACTTTTTCTTTGCCATGCTCATTACTCTCACAGGACCAAAGAGATCCATATGCAGTAATTGCAAGCAGGCAGTGGACTTTGGTTCTTCTATAGGAGGGAATGAAGCTTTGTGTTGCTTTCCTTTTAAGCAAGCTGGGCAGTTATCATCACACTTGAACTCTTTCAATGGCAAACCTCTCACTAAACCATGATGAATGAGCTGATTCATGTTCTTAAGATTCACATGACCAAGCCTTCTATGCCATAGTTCAGATTCTTGAGGAGAGGCTTTGGAGAACAGACATGGATGGCCTTTTAGATCAATTTTCTTTGATAGATCTAAAGCATATACTCTTCCAATCCTGTTGGCCTTCAGGAGAGTATACTCATCCAATATCTTGTCAATTTTGTGCAAAACTTTGGAAGACAGAATCCTACAGTTTTGACTTGTGAAAAGTGCAACATGCCCTTTATCACACATTTGACTGACACTCAAAAGATTGTATTTGAGGTTCTCCACATGGTTAACATCATCAAATCTTATCTCTCCATTTGAGACAAAACCCTTCCCAATGATGTAACCCTTGGCATCATTTCCAAAAGAGACAAATCCCTTCTTCCTTTGGGAATAGTCATGAAGAAGAAGAGCTGCTCCCTGTCATATGCATGGATCCTCCACTGTCCACATACCAGATGCTTCTTTGGCATGTTGAAGAACCCTGCATTTATCACAAACATTAGTCAGCCTTTGAGACCCAAACCTTTTTGGTTTTGGGTCTGTTTTCATCAACAGATGTTAAACTAACAGGTTGTGCATGATTAACAGCTTTTGAAGATGTAGATGGTGCTGAAAAGGATTCCTTGGATTTTGGCTTAGGTGTCCTTTTCAGTGGTTTAATCACAGAAACATCTAATTGGTTAACTCTCCCCAATAGATGTTGAACCATCATCACAAGTTGTGTCTGATTGGTTGACAGAGTTTTCAACTCAGTTGACACATCAGTACTTGTAGATGATTTGTTCTTGTGATTCACTACATCCTTCTTTTGAAAAGACACAGACTTAGTCTGAGTTTTTAATATTCCCTGAGGAATAATTTCAGCTGTTGTTTGACAAACCCCTTCCTTCTTAGTGACTTTTTGAGAAAGCTTAGGTTTATCAGAATGAGATGATTGTGGTACAAACTTGGTTTGAAATTCATTTTTCATTTTATGCATTTCATTCTTAATGATTTTCTCTTTATTGAATTTAAACCCTTGTTATACCAGCATTCATCAGTCAGATGATTGAACAAACCACATATTTCACATGGCTTTCTTTTCATCTTTTCTTGATCAACTGCTGAAGTTGATGAAACTACTGAAGCTTTGTTCTTCAGTACTTTCTTCCTTTCAGTACTTTTGGGAAGTACTGAAGGATTTTCAACAACTGAAGATTTCTTCTTCAGTGGTTTTCTATCAGTACTTTTTAGAATCCTGATAGATTCTTCAGCAGTTGTCAAGGAATGCTTGTTTTCCTCTGATTTGAAATGCTCTTCAGGTGTTGTGTTTTGCCCTTCAGTACTTTGAGTACCTTGTGGAACAACACCTGAATTTCTCAGCCTCTTCTTGATCAAGTGTTTCGAAGCAGTGGGATCATCAGTTATTTGATTAACTGAGATACACACACTATCTTCATCCTCAGATTTTGAATTATCATTTAAGGATGAAACACTGATGATGTGGTTTGGGAATGACACTCAACCTCAGATTGTACTTCTAACTTGGGAGTAAAATCTGTGGGAGGTATGGTATGATTATACCCAATCCCAAACTTCACATTGGAAGCAGTTTGCTTACTGAGAAGCATTTCAAATCCCTTGCATGATGTTACCCAGCGTTCACAATCAACTTGGGTAGCTGCAAGTGTTTCTTTGAGATTCTTGTGATTTTCTAGAATGACCTCTACCTTTGCTTTTTCATCAGTAATTTGACACTTAAGTTTATAAATCTCCTCATCCTTCTCTTTTAAAACAGACTCAAACTCAGCTTTTCTTTTGGAAATTGCTTTTTCTAGGTCAAGGTTTTGATTAATTAAAGCTACATTTGCTTCCCTAATAGAAAAAAAGCAGCTATGCATGATTCAGAACATAACTTGGCCTTAGCCTCAGAAGATACCTGTGGTACCTGTGATGATGAAGGATTTTCATCAGTAGATTCCAGGGCCATTAAAGCAAGATTTCCAAAAGGGTTTTCACCACCATGTTGACCACCAGCAAATTGCTCAGAATAACCAGAAACATCATCTGGTAGGCTGCTCCAGTCAACAACCTCAGGGGTGAAAAAGCTCTGATGAGATTGAGATTGAGATTGCTGATTTGTTTGAGATGGCTGAGGATCAGGTAGAGCATGTGGTTGTTGAGCCATGGGTACAGAAACTTGACCAGACTGAGGCATGTAAAAACATGGATAAGGATATGGCATTGGCTTTGAGGGACAAAGTATGCAGGAGATGATTGATGTGATGAATGATGATCAGAACTGGTAGAATGTTGCCCTTTGGATTGTGAGCTATTGCTTGGAAAAGTCACAAAGGGTGCAGATGAGTTAGATCCAGATGATCTACACTCTCTAGCAAAATGTCCAAGTCTATGGCACTTGTGACATCTCAACTTACTCTTGTCAAAACCAACCTTGGTTTTGCCAGAGAGACCAGGGAATTTTCTACCTGTTCTTTTATAAAACTTTTGAGATCTGATATTAATCAATGCCATTTGGCTCAAATATCCATCTCTTCCAGATCATCATCAGCAATTCCTTTCAAATCATCCATCATAAAACACAAATTATCAACATTAAAACCTGAGTTTCCCTCAACTCCAACAAAAGCATGATTTCCACTGTTTGAAGAGAAATCAATATGCTCATCATATGAACTTTCAGATGAAGCATATTCAGACTCATGACCAACCAGAGCAGTGTTACCTGGTACAAAGTCATCAGTGAGCTTTCCAGATGAAGATAGTTTCCTTTTCTGTTCTATCTCTCTCTCAAATGTTAAGAGTTTCCCATGAAGTTGGGTGAGAGATAGAGTATCAAGATTTGCACTAGAGCGTAGGACAATGGTGTAAGTGTCCCATCTCTCAGGCAGGGATCTGAGGAGTCTGTTATTCATCTGGCTGTTTGTGTATTCATGTTGAACCATTTTAAGCTCAGAGATCAAACATGAAAACCGCTCAAACTGTTGAGTCAATGTCTCACCCTTCCTATGAGAGAATGTCTCATATTGCTGGGCAAGGATTTCTCTGTTGTTTGCTAAAACCTCATCAGTTCCTCCAAATTGTTCCTTCAGAGCAACCCAGAGATCATAGGCAGTTTCATGATGCATAAGCCCAGTATAGATTTCATTAGGCAATGCCATGGCCAGAATTCCATGGGCTTTAGAATCAATCTCAAACAGTTTTTTAAATCCTCATCAGATATTGTTCCTTCTTTTAGGAACCATCTCATTGGTTTCAGGATTACTCACCATAGGCTTGTATGGTCTATGAACCATAGACTTCCAACAACCTGAACTATTAACAGACAGGTGATGGAGCATTCGGCGTTGTCATATGTTATACTCACTCCTAACAAGCATTGGAGGCTTAGTTGAGGAGCCAGTATTGTGAGGATCATTCATTGAAGTAGTCATTTTCACTAATTCAATCGAATTCAATGAGATTAAAATCGGTCGAGTTTGAAAAACTCAACAACACATTAGAAAACACAATTAGAATCTCAATTAATTAACCGGAAGCAACAGAAAATCAATCTCTATAATCAATTCTTGCAAAAATGCTAATTCGATCAACCTTTGCTATCAAAAGAGCAATTTCAATGATCAATTGTTAGATCGATCAATGATTAACCAGCTCTGATACCATTTGATAGGATCGGATCAATTAGATTTGAATTTTGCAGCGGAATATAGCACAATAAGATCAAATTCAAGCAAGAAAGTAAGTAATGAATATGCAAACACTCAATCACAATTATAGAGAGAATATTTCTGTTAAAGGAATGTTTCATTCACCGTAATGTTTCGGTTAGAATACAGCTAGGTCAACATCCCTTATATAGAGGAATGTGACGTCTGCTGATGTCACTTGATAGTGACATCTAACAGAATTTACAAAACAACTGAAACAAGCAAACTACTGAAATGTTCTCAACACTGATCACATCTCAGAGAAATGCTAAGTACAAATACATAAAACTATTGACTTAAAACTACTAAAACATAAACTACTGAAAGTAAATTACAAGTACTAAGAATAAAACCATCACAACTACTGAAGTTAACAACTTCAGCTGTTGTGACAACTGCTGATCACTCTGGTCTTCAGTCTTTGTCTTCAGTACTTCACCTTCAGACTTTGTCTTCAGTTCTTTACTTTCAGACTTTGTCTTCAGTTCTTTACTTTCAGACTTTGTCTTCAGACCTTTGTAATCAGCTGATGTCTTCAGCTGTTGTGATCTTCTTCAGCAGTTGTAATGTCTGTGGGACTTAGAGGTTTTTTCTGATCAGGCTCATTGGTTCTTTGGTCCAACACATCATATTTCTCTTTTCATTATATTCCACTTTACGTTACATAATACTTTCAATTCATTCATTCACCTTCGACGCAAAGTCACGGAAAGATACATATACATAACAGGAATATAAACATAAACATACACACATCACCATACAGGACATCATCATATATACCGCATCAATCATACATCACATCATTAACATCACACACATGCCCGATATAACGTCTATGACCTCGAAAGTCAACTTACCAAAGCCTACGGGAACCTCCCGAGTCAAAACCTATATGTGCACTTTCCCTCGAAGGTCATAAGATAAACAGTTGTTCTTTCGGGCGTATGAGCCCCACTTGGGCGTATGGATCCCTCCAGTCGCATGGCCTTCCAGGCGACTGAACACTTAGGCGAATGGACATCATGGAATGGACCCTATGCGAATGGACCTATGGACAAATGGACATCCATGCGTATGGACTCTCAGTCGCATAACTTCTATGCGTATGGCCTTCAGTCGCATGACTTCAGGCGCATGGGCTTTAGTCGCATACCCTTCGTGCGAATGAACCTCAGTCGCATGGCTTCCAGGCGCATGGACTTCAGTCGCATAACCTTCGTGCGAATGAACCTCAGTCGCACACTCCTTCAATCGCATGCCTTACAGGCACATGAACTTCAGTCGCATGACCATCATGCGTATGGACCTCAGTCGCATGGCAATCATGCGCATTGGCCTCAGTTGCACACGCCAATCGGCCGTATGGCCTCCAATCACACTCCAGTCGGTCGCCTAGCCTTAGCAGATGCATAATGCAGTTCATCTCGAACTGCAGCGGCGGTTTTCGGCCTCCAACCTTTTCCAAACCTCTTTTAAGCTCAAATCAACCATTCTAAACCTTAGGGAAACATACCACGACCTCATTCAAGCATAACCAAGCACACGAAATCAAGCCCCAAACGAATCATACACATACACATACATACAAAAACGGGTTTACACCCAAAAACTCGAAAAGGGTTTTCAGATGTGTTCCAACCCCAAAATCATTCAAAAACGTTTAAAAAAAGGGTACTAGAACTCACACAAATGATCCCGTCGAGTAGAGCTTCGATTTGACCCGCTACAGACACGACGATTTCCACGCTCGAATCCACCCGAACCATGCTTTTCTCTCTCTTTTTCTCCTTCTCTCTCTTTCTCTCTCTTGGCTGAAAAATGGAAAGAATGGGCGTCTTCCCCCTTTTATACTCCCATTCATCAAAGTTTCTATCATGGCGAGTTTGGTCTTTGACTTTGGACTTTATTTCTTTTTCTTTTTCATCGGCTTCAAAGAAAATTTCCAGGCGTTACAAGTCCACCCCTCTTATATAGGTTTCGTCCCCGAAACCTGTTATTCCTTAAACCGTCGCGAGCAATTCTGTCTCATCTTATTTCCAGTCTCCCACCTGGAGTTCAATCGGTCTACGTCGTTTATCCACACACGACTTCTTACCTATCTTTGGCTACCTTCATCAATGCTTTGATCTTTCGAGCTTCTCGGTCGTGACCTCGATCACCTCAATACTTTCCACACACGTTTGTACTTCGGCATTCACTTATAAACAAGTAGCGCATTTAATCTCGTACTCCACCATATCACGCCTTCATGCACTTTCCCGCCACTTGCCATCGAAATCACCTTTGAAATCGTCGTGACTCAATCACCCTTAAACCGTCACCGTCCGTGATCCCGTCGGGCGCTGTCAGCGTATCATTTCCTGCGACACACACATGCTCGCCCCGTAGTCTGGCCAAACAATCCACTCCTAGGACTACATCGAAGGGCGTGTCTATATTCTTATCACTAACATGCAAGTCCACACAGAAAGCAACAGGAACAAAAACTTTTACTAGCGCCAGCATCGAATAACACAAAGGCTAAGTATTTACTTACTAGAAACATACGACTGACCCAACATCAGGGTCCGTCCTAGCTTCCTCTGATCTTCTTCACTATCCCGAACCTTCCGCCCTCGGCTTCTTGCAATCCCTGCTCTTGTGACCTTCCTCACCACAAGAATAACCTTCTCATATCGTAGTTCTTCGCCACATGCACGGTCCTTCCACACAAGAACAGACATTGGTCCCCAATCTACATTCCCGGGGTGCTTGTGTCCACACTTGTCACACCTTTCCGACCCCGCATCAGTTATGACCACACCGCTGGTCATCCACCCGTGCACCTTTGTTACTTGGAGGGTCTCCGCCACGTCCCAATCGCTTCCCGTTCCAATCCCAGATCACCATCTCCTTTCTTGCTTGCTAACCTCGGTCACCACCACCATCTTTCATCGTATAATCTCCCCGCCAAAATCACCCGCCGACCTAAACATGCTCGGTCGGGCAGCAATCATGTGCCTACGGATGTCCGCTGGCAAGCCATGAATATACCTCTTGATCTTTCGTGAGAGAGGTGTCACCTGATCCGGCACCACCGTGCCATTTCGTTGAATTTGGTGGTGTACTGTTGATGCGTTATTGTTCCCGGCCTCCAGCTGCAAGAACTCTCTTTCAACTTTATCTATCTCACGGAGAGACATAACTCCTCAATCACCAGCCTCTTCAACTCTGCCCATCTCATCCTCTCATAGCCCTGCTTCCCTCAACTTGGACAATATTGTCCCCACCACACAGAGCTGAGTCCACAAAAGTGGGCAGCAAACTTTACCTTCTGGTCTTCCCGGCACTCACTGATATTTAAAACAGCTTCCATTTTTTCCCCTCAACCCATCGGTGAGGCAGCAGCAGCAGTTGGCATTACCATCAAAAGTAGGGGGCTTGCATCGTTGAAACGCCCCATAATTTCAACTCGTGCCACCTCCAGCGCAGGCTCTTCCTCTTCTTCTTCTTCTCTTCGTCATCGGAGAAAACCGTTTCACAGTCTCGACCCCGTCTCCTTTCGCCCGAAGGTCTACCCTTTCCTTTCTCTCCCCATCTCTAACAGTCTTTATCACACTTCGGTCACTACAAGACGGTAGATCGTCTGCAAGACCTGATGCACTTCCTCCACGACCGCCTCTCTCATCGAGGCCCTCTGATTAGCATTCTCATCACGCACCGCCCTCCGGATGAGGGGTCATCAGGTTCTTCATGAACCAACTCTTCGCCCTAGGCCTCCCTCTTGTGACCCGTGGTTCAGCACCACGTCCACCCACCACCTTCCACTCACGAGAAGCTTTCGCAGATCTAACCACCCGGCCATCTCTCTAACACACTGAGAAGATTCAACACTAACAGGTCTATTTGCATGCAAATAACAGCTCAGTTTATGTCATAGTATAAGTAGTCCCTATTTACAGTGGTCCAGTTGTGATTAGCCACTTTCCTTTACACTCTTCCTACCCCAAGCATTACCTACGACTACATCAGTAATCAAATCTAACCAGCAACACATAAACGACATAACATGCTCACGTAACACCGGTTAACATTAGGAAAATACCTGATGGCACGCAGCTACTCAGATTGGCATCCCATTCCCTTTCCATCCCATTCTCAGTTTAAGTTAAGGTTTATTTTGAAAATTTACACATTTCATTTAAACTTTGGCTCTAATACCAACTTGTAAGGCCCTGTTCCAGGGACGCTTACAATTGGATCCTCATCGCACATAAAACATATAATTACATTTCACTTTCATAAAACATTGCAGCGGAAACATTAAAACAACATTTTCATTTCATCAAAATACTTTTGCAAAATAATACAGCCATTCATTACAAATTTCATTTTTACATTTCATTACAAAAGCATTATAACATTGGATGTCATCCAAAATAAGCTGAGTAGCCGCCCCGTGCCATCCTCAGCAACATACCTGCCAACTGGAAACACATCAAAGTCAGCGTTGCTGAGTGACTTCTAGTTTTAAATAAAACATACTTTACTTCCTTTATAAAACCATTCGCTAACTTCGTACGCGATCACACAACATACATACATATAGATAATATAATTATTATCTTCATCCTTCCTTCATACTTTAACTTATGTTCGTTCATACGTTCTTACTTTCATTCATTCGTTAATTATTACATCTTTCTTTCCATTAAAACTAAGAACTTTACCCTTCAGTTTCCTGGTACTGGGCCTAAGCCTATCATAGACCTTCTATAACGATGCACAGCACCTCATGGCCACCGTACCTAAGGTAAAGTTCAGGATCATTACATCTGTTACATCATCACGTTCTGGATAAGTGTCAATAGCTATGCCCCAAACAATATGGCTACTCGGCCAAAGTTCATAAATGACTTCCACACTGCACATAGCCTGGCACCAGCACCGGGGTAAGCGACAAAGATCCCCACTATATTCCTCACCCCCAACATATAGGTACTATGACATTCTACACCCCCAACGATATGGGTACAATGACATTCTACACCCCCAACGATATGGGTACTACACCCCCATCAATATGGGTACTACACTCCCATCAATATGGGTACTACACCCCCATCAATATAGGTACTACACCTCCATCAATACGGGTACTACACCCCCATCAATATAGGTACTACACCCCCATCAATATGGGTACTACACCCCCATCAATATGGGTACTACACCCCCATCAATATGGGTACTATACCCCCATCAATATGGGTACTACGACATACTACACCATGCACCACACCGAAGGTCAGTCACAAAGACTGGAACCCCTGCGTGCTTACTTAAGGATTAGCTAAACCACACGCGGTTGAGCTTAAGGCATTTAGAGCCGTGCACTTCGGTACACATCGCTTGCAAGCCTTTCACGTTTTCATTCATTCATTAATGATGCGTTCATTCATCATATTCCTCTTTTTATTATCTTCCATTTTACGTTACATAATACTTTCAGTTCATTTATTCACGTTCGACGCAAAGTCACGGAAAGATACATATACATAACAAGAATATAAACATAAACATACACACATCACCATACAGGACATCATCATATATACGTATCAATCATACATCACATCATTAACGTCACACACATGCCCGACATAACGTCTATGACCTCGAAAGTCAACTTACAAAAGCCTACTGGAACCTCCCGAGCCAAAACCCATATCTGCACTTTCCCTCCAAGGTCATAAGATAAACCGTTGTTCTTTCGGGCGTATGAGCCCCACTTGGGCGTATGAATACCCTCCAGTCGCATGGCCTTCTAGGCGACTGAACACTTCGGCGAATGGACATCATGCGGATGGACCCTATGCGAATGGACATCCATGCGTATGGACTCTCAGTCGCATAGCTTCTATGCGTATGGCCTTCAGTCGCATGACTTCAGGCGCATGGGCTTCAGTCGCATACCCTTCGTGCGAATGAACCTCAGTCGCATGGCCTCCAGGCCCATGGACTTCAGTCGCATAACCTTCGTGTGAATGAACCTCCATCGCACACTCCTTCAATCGCATGCCTTACAGGCACATGAACTTCAGTCGCATGACCATCATGCGTATGGACCTCAGTCGCATGGCAATCGTGCGCATGGGCCTCAGTCGCACACCAATCGGCCGTATGGCCTCCAATCGCACTCCAGTCGGTCGCCTAGCCGTAGTTGATGCAAAATGCAGTTCATCCCGAACTGCAGCGGCGGTGTTCAGCCTCCAACCTCTTCCAAACCTCTTTTAAGCTCAAATCAACCATTCTAAACCTTAGGGAAACATACCATGACCTCATTCAAGCATAACCAAGCATGAAATCAAGCCCCGAACGAAGCATACACATACACATACATACAAAAACGGTTTTACACCCAAAAACTCAAAAAAGGGTTTTCAGATGTGTTCTAGCCCCAAAATCATTCAAAAACATTTAAAAGAGGGGTCCTAGAACTCACACAAACAATCCCGTCGAGTAGAGCTTCGATTTGACCCGCTACACGACGATTTCCACGCTCGAATCCATCCGAACCAAGCTTTTCTCCTCTTTTTCTCCTTCTCTTCTTTCTCTCTTGGCTGAAAATTAGGAAGAATGGGGTGTCTTCCCCCTTTTATACTTCCATTCAACGAAGTTTCTCTCGTTGGCGAGTTTGGTCCCTCGAATTTGGACTTTATTTCTTTTTCTTCTTTCGTCGGCTTCAAAGAAAATTTTCGGGCGTTACAGTCCATACGCATAAGTCCATCCGCATAGGTCCATTCGCATAGTGTCTATTCTCCTGATGTTCATTCGCATAGGTGTTCATCCGCATTGGTCCATTCGCATGATGTTCAGTCTCCTGGGAGGCCATGCGATTGAAGGGTGCCCATACGCCCAAGTAGGGCTTGTGTACACGAGGAGAAGGTAGGTTATTGACTGACTTTCGGGAGAAAGTGCAGATGTAAGATTTGACATGGAAGGTTTCTGTAAGTTCGAGTAAAATGACTGTTGAGACCTTAGAGGTTATGTTGGGCATGATGGTGATGATGTTGCATGATTACGCATGATGTATGTTATGTATGCTTGATGTTGCCATGTATGATGATGATTATGTATGATGATGTTCCTTTTATTGTATGATTATTTTTCCCGTGGCTTTACGATGAATGTTAATGAATGAAATGAAAGTATTATGTAACGTAAAGTGGAAGATGATGAAAAGATGAACATGATGAATGCATGCGTTATGGAATAATGAATGTAATGAAAGTCTTGCAAGCATTGTATGTCGGGACACGCCCCTTTGTAAGGTGTTAGCCCAACGGTGTGTGGGTTCGCTACCCCGGGAGGATGCACATCGGGGTCTTTCTTTGTGATTGACCATTTGTATAGAACCATTGTTGCTTGTCTTAGGTACTGTGGCCAGAGGTGCTGTGCACCGTAATAGAAGGTCTATGATAGGCTTAGGCCCAGTACCAGGAAACTAAAAGACATAGCACATGACAATGGTACACCTGAACTTTATCTTAGGTACTGTGGCCAGAGGTGCTGTGCACCGTAATGGAAGGTCTATGATAGGCTTAGGCCCAGTACCAGGAAACTGAAAGGTAAAGTTCATGGTTTTGATGGAAAGAAATAATGTAATGATGAATGAACGAATGAAAGTAAGAACGTATGAACGAATGGAAGTTAATGAATGAATGATGAAGATAATAATGATATTATCTATGTGTACGTATGATGCATGATCGCATGAAAGTAAAGTACGGTTTTAACGAAAGAAAAGTATGTTTTATTTTAAAACTAGAACTCACTCAGCAACGTTGACTTTTATGTATTTCCAGTTGGTAGGTAATGAGTGCTGAGGATGGCACGAGGCGGCTACTCAGCTCTTTTGGATGGCATCCACTTTTATAATGCTTTTGTGATGAAATACAACATGTATTTTGTAACCTGATAACTATGTATTATTTTGCAAAAGCTTTTATAATGAGATGAGATGTCTATTTTGATAATTCCGCTGCGATGTTTTATGAAAGTTAAATGTGATTATATGTTTTATGTGCGATGAATGACCAACTGTAGGCGTCCCGGGAACGGGGCCTTACACATTTGGAAAGAACTTTAACATCTTATAACATTTCTTACCAGCCCAAATAGGTTGAGCATGACTCCACCGAAGAAAAAAACAAGTATTTGAAACAATCTTATCATGCAATGCCTTTCTGTTTGAAATTATAGTAAACAAAAATTCATGACACTTACTCAACTAACATGTTTATCTACACAAACTCTGGTTCATTTTGAGCAATGACCTGCATGTTTTCATAACTCAGAGTTGATGTATTAAAAGGACAATATAACCATAGGAATTATCTACCGCATTATCACTTCATCCTATTAGCCTATGATATTGAAGTGTAAGTGACTAACATAACCTGCAAGAAATAAATCCATGGTCTCACTATTTGTGGGACTGCAATATTGTCTCAAAGGTAATATTATTTAAGAAGAGTTTAGAATAATACATTAACATCAAATTGAAACAACAAACCGGATAAACAAAATGGCCAAACATAAAAGTTATCACAAATATCATCTTTAATTTTCATATAATCAAATGAATTACTACCTAAATTATGTGAAACATTTGAAATAGCCTTCAAATTTTTTGATATGAATTGAGTGAGTTAAGTTAGATAATCTTTTGGGGCTCTCGAATGTACTGAAGTTGATTGAATCGGTGGCTGAAGTTCGTGTTCTTGAAGTTGAGTTCTTAAATTTGTATGTGTTCAATCACAATCAACTTCTTGATATGGAGTTCTTGAAACTGAGTTTTGCAAGAAGAATTCTTAAATTCAAAAAATTTCTTGCGTACACTACCTGAAATCGAGCATAATGAAGTCAACAAAATCATTTATACTCCAGATCATTTATAGAAGTACAATAAAATTTTCAAAGTCCATTAATTACCCTTCATAGAAGAAATGCAAAAAAACAATTGATTACCTCAAATCTAGCTGGCTTTTCTCTATCATCATCAAACATTACAAAACAGTACAATCTAAACCTCAATAACCTCCAAGTGAAATCAATACCTACCACCAAATAATATACAAATTGTCTAATTGAAATCCAACAAATATATCACTAAATTTCCAAAAAGTTGGTTGTTTTGTTCTACCTGAATGTAGAAGCCGATTTTTGTGTCCATACATGTATTTAAAGATCTAATCTGATATAATCTTGATAGGCAATTGATAGAGCTTTCTGAGTAAGTTGTTTTCCATCAAAATGAGAGTATGAATCTAAATGTCAAAATTAAAGGTGAAAATGACAATTCTAACAATAAATCTAAAAAGATATCAGATTTGTTAGAAGCACAAAATAGAACCTTATAATGTTGAACTTCAACTCAACTTCAAGCATAAAAAAGCTGAGAAGTAATAGATAATGTAAACTTGTAAACTTCTAACCATTAAAACTAACAGCGCATTCACCAAACCCTAGATATGACCATCGCTCAACCACCGTATCACCGTCTTTGTCGATGAGAAAAAGAAACACCAAAAGCCAAGAATAGCCATCGGAATGACCACCGCATCACCGCCATCGCCAAGGCTCTCTCGCTCTTTCTCCCCTCATAGTTGCTTCTCTCTCTCTCTTTCTTTTCATGGTGCTAAGAACCTACCTGACACGCGTAAAGCAAGCAAGATGAACCTTCTTTTCACCATAGATTCAAAATCAAGGGCTGTGATCTTTATGTTTACTGTTCATTTACGTTGGTATTTTCTTATAGAGTAATATAATAATATATTTAATGATAACATGATTAAAAATAAAAAATATATATATAATATCATAAAACACCCTATGGCGACGACATCAACCAAATCTGACCACCACCACCATTTCTAGTCACCACCACCGTTCCTAGCCGCTACCACCACCACTTCCATCGCCCCCCTGTTACCTCTCCCATCGTACCCTACCAAGAATGAAACATATTTAGGTTGCACCACCACCATTGTTCACCATGACTACCACTCCTACTACCACCTTCATTTATGTCTCTCTAGCCTAGTGTGTCATTATCTCACCATCACCGTCCACGACAACGTCTCATTATCATCGTTTTTGTTAAGATTTTAAGGTGTGTATATTATCTATATCATTAGTTATTTAAATATTTTGATTTGGTTCTTGTTTAGTAGAATGATATGATAATATGTTGATCTATTTGATTATTGGTTTGATTTTGTTCTTCTTTTGATTTGGTTAATGATATGCTTTAATTATGTATGTATGTATGCACAATATGTGATGAAAGTATTGTAGTTTGACTTGGTTATTAGTTTAATTAATATACATATGATGAACATATGATGAAATTGAATATGTGTGCTAGATGATTTTAGTGGTAGAACTTTAAGGCATGTATGTTACATTCTTTTGTTAATTTGTTAAAATATTAAGTTGAATTATTGTTATAGATGATTTATGTTGTTAGAATTATATAAATTGTTTGATTTGGTTATTGGCTTGAGTTGATAGAATGATATGATAAATCATGTTTTGTAACATGTTTTAGGATTAATGTTAATTAATTCAGAACCTAATTCATGAACATATGATGAATTGCATTTTAAAACATGTTTTAGGATTTTATTTATGCTTTGGAAAATGTTTTATGGTTTCATTTGTGTTTTATAACTTGTATTTATACTTATGTAATGTTTACGTATATGTATAAGTCATCTTATGAATGTTGTTTAAAAGAAAAACAAATGTGAAAGATGGCACATTATGGGGACGTGTTTGGATGGATCAAATCGAGGGCAAAAGAATATTAGGTAAATTTAAAACTTTTATTGCTATTGTATGTTAAATATGTTGTTATCATGTGTTCATATGTTGTTACTACTTTAATTAAATTTAATACAATGTTAGTACCTTGTTGGTTTAGTATATTATTTAGTTTAAAGTTAGATATTATCAAGTTAAATCACTCGAACACATTTAGAGACTAAATTTAGATATTGTTACTTGCATTGTTGATTTATTGAAACTTAAAACTATTATATTTTATTATTTATAATTGGACGTGATGTTTTTTTTATTTTACAATAGTTATGTTATCGAATTTTCAAAAAAATATTAATAAGCATCTCTTGTTATGATTGATTAGGTGGGTTATCATTATATGAGATAAGAAAATGAATACACTTAGGAATACATGCGTGAAATATAGGAATGGATGAATGAATTTTAAAAGAGGAATCACATCTTAATGACAACGAAGATGATCAAGATGACAACAATTATAAGTTGTTTGTTTTGTAAAAGATTAAAGATGTTTACGTTGGTTATTTTGTTTTAACTGCACGTGTATGTAACTTGAATTGTAAAATGATTTTCTTTTGGGTATTAATAATATTAGCTTTTGTTTGGTGTATAAATATGTTCCCGAAACCTGAAATATTAGAAAAAACCTGAAAAATATAAAAACAATTTATAAATTAAAAATTAAAACAGTAGGGTCTATGGCGACGCTTTTTTAAAAAAAAAATTATTTAAGTTTTTATTAAAATAAAAAATTTAGTTGGACCTATGGCAACGACATGTCGTCGTCATAGACTGAAAAATAAAATTATTTTTAAATTAAATTAAAATATGAAATTATTTTGCCGACAACTCTGTGGCGACAACTTATTATCGGGATAGACCTCTATGGCGAATAGGGTTTTGGCGACGACATACCGATCTTATCACGATGATAAATGCCGTCATCATAGCCCTTATTTCTTGTAGTGCTACTATTTTAATGTATTATATGTTTTATTATAAAATTGTGCGTCAAAACCTGTGATATTAGATGCATGTTGTATATGTTTTGATGCGGCGTTTTATAACACTGTGAGTCAAAACACTTTTAGTAGTGTAAAATGGTTGGATGTATCATTATACACATTTTGATACCCCATTATATAACATGTTTGTCGATATACATTACAATAATGCTTCAAACATGCAAAGTTGAATGCATCTTAATTATACATGTTTTGACGCACCTCTTTGTAAACTTTTCTCAAAGACATTACAAAATGTATTGAACATGTAATGTTAGACACACTAATATATTGTATATTGTTGGCATATCGTTACAAACTTAGAAGTCACTACCAATTATAACATTCTAGTAACATCGCAAATGTTTGACACTTTTTCACAGGTTTAAATAATGTTCAATATGTGTGCTTTGCCAGGGCAGACCTAAATGTCCTGCTTGGGGTCATCTGCACCTCATTAAATTCTATTTGTTTACTGCATACAATCTAATCCTAGAGACTCTCAATAAGTATTCACATAAATCTTCATATCGACCCGCAAAAACTTTTAACACTTAACCTAAAGAAAATTTTAACACCAATCATTAAAAAAAATCAATCTAATATTGTAAAAATTTTACAATTATCAACCTATTATATAAACTATTTAGCACATATATATCTTAAGAAGTTCTTATAAACAATAATATTTAACGATTAAACTCAATGCTCCATCAATTTAAATAAACTCAATTTTCCAATACTCAATGACTATTTTAAAGTTAAATTCATTACTTCACTAGTCCTACCATTAAACAATAATTGAAATAACTAACAAATAATTCAATTACAATGTTAGCAACAAATGAAGTGCTGATTAGTTGATCACTGATTTGTCCTCAGTAGACAATTCTATTCTAAACAACCCTAATCTTCAATTTAGGTAATTTAATTTAGGAAAAATTTCACAGAATAGCTAGTAATCAAATTTGAAAATTGTTCCATTTAAGTTACTCGTGCACATTTTATTCAAATTAGATTACTAAACCATCAAATCAAGTTATAATCAAATTTTTTTGTATCAAGAAAGAAATAAAGAAGAAGATATGAGGTTTGAGATTTTTAATACATGTAACTATATTAAAAATAATTACAAAACATGCAAATTATATAGAAAATTACATCATTACTTTACAATCACATAAAAAATATATTCTAACTGTAAAAAAACAAGCTAAAGTTCATGTTAGAATCTATAATTTAGAAGAAACACACACACACACACACACATATATATATATATATATATATCAAATAAAAACCATATTTATAATTAAAAACCGTGAAAACCACCACTACCCAATCACATAATTTATAATTGATTTAACTTTCTCATTGTTTAAAGTATATTTGAGTAAACTTCAACCTTATTTTTCAAGTTCATTATATATTTCTTCATATAAACTCCAAGGAACATCGATGATGACGAAACGACTTAGGTATACGTAAGTTGTAGGAGCTACAGTATATAACTTTTAGTTATACATTTGGTAATACGTACTTAGATATACATAACTCATATATGTACGTAACTCTTAATTGTACGCTTTGTAACACATACTTACATATATGTAAATCTTGCTTTTTATTTATAACATAGTTTTTATTTATAACATAGTATTCAAGGGATCCCTAGGGGAGAGATCCCTTGAAAACCATGATCGTAGGTTACTTATATGTAAGTACGTGCTACGAAGTGTACTACCAAGAGTTACGTACATGTAAGAGTTATGTATATGTAATTACGTGTTATTAAGTCTACAATTAAGAGTTACGTACATGTAGCTTTTACATGTTACGTATATATAAGTTGTTTCGTCATCATCGACGTTTTTTGGAGTTTATATGAAAAATATATAATTATCTTGAAAAATAAGGTTAAAGCTTACTCGAATATATTTTAAACAATTAGAAAGTTAAATCAATTATAAATTATGCGACTGGGTAGTTGTGATTTTCACTGTTTTTAATTATAAACATGGTTTACATTTGATCTCCCCCACATATATATATATATATATATATATGTATATATATATATATATATATATATATATATATATATATATATATATATGTGACATCCGGTAAATTTCCGTTACCAAACTCCGTTAGTTTCGTTAAGTCTTGCATACACGTGTCGTAAACACACACTAGTTGTCGTTTAACGTTGGTGACCTATTAATAATGAATAATGTTAAATTAATGTGAATCTAATTGATTATGTGATTATTGTGTTATGTTTATGTGTTTGCATGTTTTTAAAATGTTAATTAGAAAATTAATCGCGTAACGCGGAAACGCGCTTATTTATTCGTATGTCTTGTGTTTTTGTAAGGATAAGATATATAATGAATTTTATAAGTTTATATCTTTATATTATGAAGTTAAAAACACTTTACAAAGAGTTTAAAGCTTAGTTTTTATAAAATACAAATTACAAGGGCTAAAAGGGTAAATATGTAAATTAAAATTTAATAAAACAAAACCCTAGCCCCCAAGCCACCCCTTCGGCCGCGATCTCCCATCTAAACCCACCCATTTGCGAAAATCAGCCAAGAACAAGCATCAAAACCTCAATTTGATTCGATTTCAAGGCATATAACTTGTTGGAATCATCAATTGCAAGTTATAACACGTTTAAAGGTTAGATTTTTCATGTTTTTGTGAGTGTTTGTTTATGGCCGAATCTTGGAAGTGAAATTGATCCTCATGGGATCGAATTGGATGTTGTTTGATGATGTTTATATGTTAGTTAGGTTGAATACATGTTAGTTAACGTCAATCATGGATGAATTACATGTTGTTAGTGGGTTAATCATGGGTTTTGATTCTAGTCAAACCCTAATTCGATTTTGGGCATGATTATGGGTGAATGATGATTGTTTGATGAATGTGTAGTGATTAATAAGTTGTATGAATGTTAGGAATCATGAATCTTCCAAGAAATTGATGAATTAGGGTTGATGTTCATAGGTTACTAATAATAGTAACTTTATTTGCATGAAATGTTGAATTATTGATGGATTGATGTTGTGGATGTGTTCATGATGATGTATAGATACTAGATTGTTGTTATGAATGCTAGAAATCTTTGAATGCATGTTGTTGGTTCATAGCTTGCCAAAAGTAGAAACTTTTGTTTATGAAGATGGTTAAATTATGGTGTTTAGGTGATGTTAATCATGTTTAGATATTGGATGGAGCTTGAGATGGTATAATTATGTTGAATTCATGTATGCTTTGGATGTTTGATAGATTTTGGGATGTTCTTTCCCAAAAGGGAAACTTTAATTGTGTAAAGTTTGATGTATGATGATATGAACATGTTTGGGATATTAGGAGCATGTTAGTGTGATCATGGATGAATTCTAAGGTGATGAAACATGTTGAATTAGTTGTATGGGATGTTTTGATTAATCATGGATGATATTTGGATTTTGGTGATCATGTATGAAGTTGGTGTTGATTAGTTGCTAGGATATCATGTTTGGGTTTGGTGAGTAATGATTATGGTGTATGTTGAATGCTATGAGCATGGCTAAGACTTAAGGGTTATGTATGGATAATGTAGCATGTGTATGATATTGTTTGAATGTTAGTCATGTATGTTATATGTTCTCATTGGCTTTATTTGAATTGTAACTCATAATGTCACCAACGGGTCAAACGGGTCAACTAGGTCAAACGTGTCTATTTGTCTGGGAGCTTGAGTCTTTGGTTTTGGTATGATTAGGGTTTCACATGTCTTTCATTTACACGTACTTATGTACTCGCATGATCTAGGTAACCTTTGAAGGTTGGCTATCCACTCGTTTCTCAAATAAACCCTAAGTACTCTTTGCATACATCAGGTGAGTTCATGCCCCACTCTTTACTTAATCTCTTTTGGGGGAGATAGCATACTGGTATTTTACGAACGCTTTTAATATTTAGGTTGTGTATAATATTGATATAGTGCTATTTATCATGGGAAAAGTCCTCACACTTTCGAATTGTTAATATTAAATAGCGGGGAAACTTGGGTAGTACTACTGGGTCTGACGAGCCCCACCTGTGTGACTCGAGGTCAACCGGGTGCAATTTGTCCTATTGAACATTGTCACGACATGGTAAGTCATGACAGGAGGCAACAACTATCACAGTCAGCTTCAATTGCGAAATCACTATGTATTAATATTTGCTGTTAATAGACTAGCTATCTATTGCAATACACTGCTTATATATATATCACAACTGTTTATATGTTTACTGAACTCAAACTCTTGAACTCACCAACCTATGTGTTGACATTTTAGTATGCTTTTCTCAGGTCATTAAGCTGCTTGCCTCTAGGAGCACTCCACGGTTCACTTGCATATTAAGACTCGGTTTTCAAGACATTAGCATTTTAATGATTGTGGTTTACTATTTTGGGTTGGCACTTGTTTTGCCATATTTATACTTCTATTTGTTGAGTTGTTTTCAAAACGCTTCCGCACTGTTTCAAACTAAATCTTTGGTTGTTTTATTTACTTGTGGCATATAGAGTCGTTCTATGTAATTACTGACTGTGATCCTGGTTTGTTCACACGCCTCGCGGTAAAACCCCGCACGTGGATTTTGGGGTGTGACAGATTGGTATCAGAGCCATTGGTTATAGGGAACTAGGTTGCATACACACTAGACTATAACCGCACACAGTTAGTTAGTTACTTGTACTTTATTTTCATCTACTGTATACTCATTGGCATACACGTCACACTATCTGCAGCATGGCATCGTCATCAAGAGCTTCTGGAAAACGACCTGCATCACCTGCGCGATCCGAGTCCCCACCTCCTGCACCTGTACCTGATGATGGACTCGACTGGCCTCGTTTTGATTATCCTCGAGGGGAGTTTGACTGGGATCAACCTTTCGCGTTGATGAAGCGTGACCCCCCAAGGGACTGGAGCTTTTATCCTAGGTTTGTCAACCACCTCATGTATAGGGAACGCGTGCCCGAGCCGAGACCCAGAACGAGAGGTAGCTCTGATTCAGCAGTTCCTTCACTACCCCGGACGGAGCAGTCCAACGAGCAGTTGATTGCTGCATTGGTGGCAGCATTAGACACAGAACAGCATCGAGTCAGGCGACTCATTAGCGACGTTTGTACACTACAGACCGAGGTGTACAACCTAAGGCATGGGATGGATGAGCTTGATGGGCGTCATGGAGAGACCCTAGACGGGTGCTACCAAATGAGGGACGGGATTGTAGCCCTCAGTGGACGCGTGACTACTTGCGAGCAGAGGGATGCTGTGGTTGATGATAGGATTGCTGCTTTGGAGGCACAGCTAGCAGCACTCCAGATTGCTATGGCTCCTGCACCTGCAGAGGAACCTGAGGAGGAAGAACCTGAGGAGGAGGAGGAACCTGAGGAGGAGGAACCTGAAGAGGAGGAGGATGAGAGTGATGGATCTGACATTGTCGATTGATTTTCTTACATGACTTGGACTACCTAGTGTTTTCTTTGAAACCTATGTGGGAAGGGTTGTTTCCCACACGAACGACAAACTTAAATTTTGACATTGATGAATACATTGTGGCTTATTTGCAATTTATTTACTTTGGTTATTATTTTTGTTATGAATGTTGTGGTTGTGATGATTTATTATTCCTTTATTGTTTACTGTACTTCAATGAGATAAATGTGTTTGATGTTACTCATTATTGTATTTGTGGATGTAAAGTGAACAATGGACGCACGTGGACGTGGTCGTGGACGTGGTCGTGGGCGCGGTCGTGGACGTGGCGCCGGAGACCATGGCGCCGGAGATCATGGCGCTGGTGCCGTTAATATGACCCCTGCTGAGTTAACTGCCCTGATCCAGGCAGCGGTGGCTGCTGCCCAAGCGGGACAGCCAGCAGGTAAACAATGATTGGAAAAATTAAACCGAATATCTTGCATAACCGTATAGGTTGTCTGATCAATAATTGTTGTGTTAAAGCAGGACCACCAGTATGTACTTATAAGTCCTTCATGGACTGTAAGCCCCATACCTACAGCGGCACTGAAGGCGCTGTGGGACTAGTACGCTGGTTCGAGAAGACGGAGTCCGTATTCTCCAAGTGCAACTGTCCACCTGCTGACCAGGTGAAATATGCCACCGGGACCCTGGAGGGTGCCGCCTTATCCTGGTGGAATGCCCAAGTTCAGATGTTGGGGCAAGCATTGGCTAATGGACTGCCGTGGGCCGAGTTCAAAACCATGATGACCGAGGAGTACTGTCCTCGCAATGAGGTGCAAAAGTTGGAGATAGAGTTCTGGCAACTGAAAATGCAGGGCTCAGAAATCGAGGCTTACACCACTAGAACTCACGAGCTAGCAACATTATGCCCGGGGATGGTAAATGAGATGCACAAGAGGATCGAGCACTACATACGGGGACTTGTACCCGAAATACAGAGTATGGTAACTGCTTCTAATCCAGCCACCATACAGCAAGCCATTCAGTTAGCCCATAAGCTAACTGACCAAGCAGTGGAACAGGGTCGTCTACCCAAACGGGGCGCCGTGGCAAGCGTGCCCGATAACAAAAGAAAGTGGGATGGTAGTAGTAACACCAAAGCATCATCATCTTCAGGCGGTCAACCTCAACCTCAGCAGCAACAACAACCGGTCCAACAACAACGTAGGTTTGACAACAATCGTAACTTCAACCAAACAACTGCAACTAATCAAGGACCCAGTGGTTATGGTGGAAGACACCCGAAGTGCAACCGGTGCAACTATCATCACGTGGGACGATGTGATAGCTTCAAATGTCAGCGATGTGGTAAAATTGGACACGCTGCGAAGGATTGCCGTGGCGAACTGGTTAGGAGGACGCAACAACCCCAGGAAACTCCTAAGGGTTGTTTTGAATGTGGAAAAGAGGGGCACTACAAGCGAAATTGCCCACAACTAAGGAGAAATGGAAATGGCAACAATGGAAATGGACACAACAACAACAACAATAACAACAACAACAATGGTAACAACAACGGTGGCAATGGCAACGGTAATGGCGGTAATAAGGATGGAGCAAAAGGGAGAGCCTTCGTCATTGGCTCAGGTGAGGCTCTAAATGATCCTACAACTGTTACTGGTAGATTCTCTGTTAATGGTTGCTTTGCTACGGTACTATTCGATACTGGAGCTGATAGGAGTTTCGTGTCCTTAAAATTCTGTAGTCTTTTAAGTGATATACCCTCCGCCCTAGAATCTAAGTACACCGTAGAGTTGGCTGACGGTAAACAGATTCACGTAACTCATATCCTTAAAGACTGTAAGATAGAGCTTGCTGGTCATACTTTCGTTATAGATCTTATGCCTGTTACTCTGGGGAGTTTTGATGTTGTGATAGGCATGGATTGGCTTTCTAGCAAGCAAGCAGAAGTTATATGTCATGAAAAGATCATACGAATTCCTGTTGATGACACAATTCTGACAGTCCGAGGTGATAGAAGTGGTGCTGTGATAGGCATCATCTCGTTCATGAAAGCCCAAAAGTTACTACGAAAGGGTCGTGTGGCTATTCTAGCACTTGTAACTGATAAGCAGGCGAAGGAAAGGAGAATGGAGGATATTCCCATAGTGCGCGACTTTCCAGAGGTGTTTCCAGAGGATCTTCCTGGATTACCACCTCATCGTCAAGTGGAATTCCAAATTGAGCTAACTCCCGGCGCAGCCCCGATTGCTAGAGCACCTTATCGATTAGCACCGAACGAACTACAGGAGTTGTCGTCACAACTCCAGGAGCTATTAGATAAGGGTTTTATTCGCCCTAGTACATCACCCTGGGGAGCCCCTGTCCTGTTTGTTAAGAAGAAGGATGGCACGTTTCGGATGTGTATTGACTATAGGGAGCTAAATAAAGTAACAGTCAAGAACCGATACCCTCTACCCCGTATCGATGACTTGTTTGACCAACTCCAGGGATCAAGTTACTATTCGAAGATTGACTTGAGATCTGGCTATCATCAACTCAGAGTACGCGAAGAAGACATTTCCAAAACCGCGTTTCGTACCCGCTACGGTCATTATGAGTTCTTGGTCATGCCTTTTGGGTTGACAAATGCACCTGCTGTGTTCATGGACCTCATGAACCGTGTGTGCAAACCCTACCTCGATCAGTTTGTCATTGTGTTTATCGATGATATACTGATATATTCCAGGACCAAGGAAGACCATGAGGAGCATTTGCGGATGATCTTAGAGCTACTGAAAAGGGAACAGCTGTACGCCAAATTCTCTAAGTGTGACTTTTGGATACGAGAAGTACAATTCTTAGGTCATATTGTTAATGAGAAAGGGATACATGTTGATCCTGCCAAAATTGAGGCGATCAAGAATTGGACCACACCTAAAACGCCGAGTGAAATAAGACAATTCTTGGGATTAGCAGGTTACTATCGGCGATTCATAGAGGGATTCTCTAAGATTGCACAACCTCTCACAGCTTTGACTCACAAAGGGACTACATACAAATGGGGTGAAAGCCAAGAATCGGCTTTTCAATCGCTAAAGCAGAAGCTATGTACCGCGCCGATACTAGCACTGCCAGAGGGGACGGATGACTTCGTGGTGTATTGTGATGCATCCATTCAAGGCTTGGGTTGTGTCTTAATGCAGCGAGACAAAGTGATAGCCTACGCCTCGAGACAATTAAAAGTTCATGAGAAGAACTATACTACTCATGACTTAGAGTTGGGTGCAGTAGTCTTTGCCTTAAAGATTTGGAGACATTACTTGTACGGTACCAAGTGCACTATCTACACCGATCACAAGAGTCTTCAACATATCTTTGAACAGAAGGAATTGAATATGAGGCAACGACGTTGGGTGGAGCTGCTAAACGACTATGATTGCGCTATTAAATACCATCCGGGAAAGGCGAATGTGGTTGCTGATGCCTTAAGCCGGAAGGAAACAGCTAAACCCAGACGGGTGCGAGCTTTACAGCTCACTATTAGTACTCAACTGCCTGAACAAGTTAAGGAGGCACAGGTAGAAGCTTTGAAAGCAGAAAACATTGGTTCTGAGTCGTTGAGAGGAATGGATAAACAGCTGGTGATGAAGGAAGATGGATTCGATATTTCATGGATAGACTTTGGGTGCCTGCCTATGGAAATTTGAGAGACCTGGTTATGAGTGAGGCACACAAATCTAAGTATTCTATACATCCTGGATCCGATAAAATGTATCATGATCTGAAGGCGCACTATTGGTGGCCTAATATGAAAGCGGATGTGGCTACATATGTGAGCAAGTGCTTGACCTGCTCGAAGGTGAAGGTGGAGTATCAAAAACCATCCGGACTATTGCAGCAACCCGAGATACCGATGTGGAAGTGGGAACAAATCTCCATGGATTTTATTACCAAGCTGCCCAGGACTAGTAATGGTTGTGATACAATATGGGTTATTGTGGATCGATTGACAAAATCTGCTCATTTTCTTGCAATAAAGGAAACTGACAAGATGGAGAAGTTAACCCGCCTGTACCTCAAGGAGATCGTTTCCAGACACGGTGTACCGATCTCAATTATCTCTGATCGTGACGCTCGTTTCACGTCACACTTCTGGCAATCATTGCAGAAATCTTTGGGAACACGATTAGATATGAGTACTGCTTATCACCCGCAAACGGATGGCCAGAGTGAGCGTACCATACAGACGTTGGAAGATATGCTACGTGCTTGTGTAATTGATTTCGGGAATAACTGGGAAGTTCACCTGCCATTGGTGGAATTTTCTTATAACAACAGTTATCACACTAGCATACAAGCAGCACCTTTCGAGGCTTTGTATGGGAGAAAATGTAGATCACCTGTTTGTTGGGCGGAAATTGGCGATAGTCAACTGACTGGTCCCGAGTTGATTCATGAAACAACTGAGAAGATCGTACAGATACGGAACCGTATGGCAGCAGCGCGAGACCGACAAAAGAGTTATGCTGATAAAAGACGGAAACCTTTAGAGTTTCAGGTTGGTGACAAGGTTTTGTTGAAAGTTTCACCATGGAAAGGCGTAGTTCGGTTTGGCAAGCGAGGGAAGCTAAACCCGAGGTACGTTGGACCATTTGAAATAGTGGAAAGAATAGGTCCAGTGGCCTATCGTCTAGCCCTACCTGATTCGCTAAGTGGAATCCATGATGTATTTCATGTATCAAACTTGAAGAAATGCATAACTGATGAAACGATGGTCGTACCACTGGAAGAGGTTCAAGTGGATGAGCAACTACGTTTTATTGAAGAACCAGTGGAGGTGATGGACCGTGAGGTGAAAACACTTAAGCAGAGCAAGATACCTATTGTCAAAATCCGTTGGAATTCGCGACGTGGACCGGAATTCACATGGGAACGGGAAGATCAAATGAAGCTTAAGTATCCTCATCTATTCGAGAAGACGATGTCTGCAGACGAAGGTATTGATTTAAATTTCGGGACGAAATTTCTTTCAACATGGGGATGATGTGACAACTCATCCAAAACTCACTCGATTTCGATTTCTGTGTGCCAATGCAGTAGACCAGTGATGGAACACTCTCACCATGTAACGCAATTTTCGGGACGAAAATTCTTTCAACATGGGGATAATGTGACATCCGGTAAATTTCCGTTACCAAACTCCGTTAGTTTCGTTAAGTCTTGCATACACGTGTCGTAAACACACACTAGTTGTCGTTTAACGTTGGTGACCTATTAATAATGAATAATGTTAAATTAATGTGAATCTAATTGATTATGTGATTATTGTGTTATGTTTATGTGTTTGCATGTTTTTAAAATGTTAATTAGAAAATTAATCGCGTAACGCGGAAACGCGCTTATTTATTCGTATGTCTTGTGTTTTTGTAAGGATAAGATATATAATGAATTTTATAAGTTTATATCTTTATATTATGAAGTTAAAAACACTTTACAAAGAGTTTAAAGCTTAGTTTTTATAAAATACAAATTACAAGGGCTAAAAGGGTAAATATGTAAATTAAAATTTAATAAAACAAAACCCTAGCCCCCAAGCCACCCCTTCGGCCGCGATCTCCCATCTAAACCCACCCATTTGCGAAAATCAGCCAAGAACAAGCATCAAAACCTCAATTTGATTCGATTTCAAGGCATATAACTTGTTGGAATCATCAATTGCAAGTTATAACACGTTTAAAGGTTAGATTTTTCATGTTTTTGTGAGTGTTTGTTTATGGCCGAACTTGGAAGTGAAATTGATCCTCATGGGATCGAATTGGATGTTGTTTGATGATGTTTATATGTTAGTTAGGTTGAATACATGTTAGTTAACGTGGATCATGGATGAATTACATGTTGTTAGTGGGTTAATCATGGGTTTTGATTCTAGTCAAACCCTAATTCGATTTTGGCATGATTATGGGTGAATGATGATTGTTTGATGAATGTGTAGTGATTAATAAGTTGTATGAATGTTAGGAATCATGAATCTTCCAAGAAATTGATGAATTAGGGTTGATGTTCATAGGTTACTAATAATAGTAACTTTATTTGCATGAAATGTTGAATTATGATGGATTGATGTTATGGATGTGTTCATGATGATGTATAGATACTAGATTGTTGTTATGAATGCTAGAAATCTTTGAATGCATGTTGTTGGTTCATAGCTTGCCAAAAGTAGAAACTTTTGTTTATGAAGATGGTTAAATTATGGTGTTTAGGTGATGTTAATCATGTTTAGATATTGGATGGAGCTTGAGATGGTATAATATGTTGAATTCATGTATGCTTTGGATGTTTGATAGATTTTGGGATGTTCTTTCCCAAAAGGGAAACTTTATTTGTGTAAAGTTTGATGTATGATGATATGAACATGTTTGGGATATTAGGAGCATGTTAGTGTGATCATGGATGAATTCTAAGGTGATGAAACATGTTGAATTAGTTGTATGGGATGTTTTGATTAATCATGGATGATATTTGGATTTTGGTGATCATGTATGAAGTTGGTGTTGATTAGTTGCTAGGATATCATGTTTGGGTTTGGTGAGTAATGATTATGGTGTATGTTGAATGCTATGAGCATGGCTAAGACTTAAGGGTTATGTATGGATAATGTAGCATGTGTATGATACTGTTTGAATGTTAGTCATGTATGTTATATGTTCTCATTGGCTTTATTTGAATTGTAACTCATAATGTCACCAACGGGTCAAACGGGTCAACTAGGTCAAACGTGTCTATTTGTCTGGAGCTTGAGTCTTTGGTTTTGGTATGATTAGGGTTTCACATGTCTTTCATTTACACGTACTTATGTACTCGCATGATCTAGGTAACCTTTGAAGGTTGGCTATCCACTCGTTTCTCAAATAAACCCTAAGTACTCTTTGCATACATCAGGTGAGTTCATGCCCCACTCTTTACTTAATCTCTTTTGGGGGAGATAGCATACTGGTATTTTACGAACGCTTTTAATATTTAGGTTGTGTATAATATTGATATAGTGCTATTTATCATGGGAAAAGTCCTCACACTTTCGAATTGTTAATATTAAATAGCGGGGAAACTTGGGTAGTACTACTGGGTCTGACGAGCCCCACCTGTGTGACTCGAGGTCAACCGGGTGCAATTTGTCCTATTGAACATTGTCACGACATGGTAAGTCGTGACAGGAGGCAACAACTATCACAGTCAGCTTCAATTGCGAAATCACTATGTATTAATATTTGCTGTTAATAGACTAGCTATCTATTGCAATACACTGCTTATATATATATATCACAACTGTTTATATGTTTACTGAACTCAAACTCTTGAACTCACCAACCTATGTGTTGACATTTTAGTATGCTTTTCTCAGGTCATTAAGTGCTTGCCTCTAGGAGCACTCCACGGTTCACTTGCATATTAAGACTCGGTTTTCAAGACATTAGCATTTTAATGATTGTGGTTTACTATTTTGGGTTGGCACTTGTTTTGCCATATTTATACTTCTATTTGTTGAGTTGTTTTCAAAACGCTTCCGCACTGTTTCAAACTAAATCTTTGGTTGTTTTATTTACTTGTGGCATATAGAGTCGTTCTATGTAATACTGACTGTGATCCTGGTTTGTTCACACGCCTCGCGGTAAAACCCCGCACGTGGATTTTGAGGGTGTGACAATATATATATATATATATATATATATATATATATATATATATAATATATATATATATATATATATATATATATATATATATATATATATATATATATATATATATATATATATATATATATATATGGTAGGGTTATCTTGAGAACCACCATTTTTAGTGAGAACTTTAGGAACCAACATCAACCACACATTTTAGTCACATGCAAGTCACATGCCACTTCCATCTTTTTTTACAAACGTTTATAACTTTTTTTCATTACATTATTTTTTTCATAAAAATTTCACCATTAATTTCATTATTTTTTTATCTTTCCAACGCCTACCATATTGATATATTTTTTTAAAAAAATTCGTCCACCCGTTATTTACACATGTGTAAATTAGTTATTACATATGTGTAAATTCTGTTTTACACATGTGTACTTCCAAGAATTACATATATGTAAAATGACGTTCGTAAAAAAAAACGAGATTTTTTTTATTTTTTATAATTTTTTTTTATTTTTTTAATGGTAGAGGGAAACGAGAGAAACACTTCTGTGTTTTTACTTTTTTTATTTTTTTTATTTTTTATTTTATGATTTTTTTGATTATGTTGTTGTTAATTACAATTTTGCCATTGAAAACTAGTGGTTCACATTGGTTCCTAGAGTTCTCACCAAAAAAGGGAGTTACATGTATATATATATATACATGTATATATATATATATATATACATGTATATAGATATATATACATGTATATATATATATATAGATATATATATATATATATATATATATATATATATATATAGATATATATATACATGTATATATATATATATATATATATCTATATATATATATATATACATGTATATATATATATATATATATACATGTATATATATATATATATACATGTATATAGATACATATATATATATATATATATAATATTTAATTGAAACACTTTTTAAAAATTCTGAGTAACCTAATTTGAGCATCTTTAGAGCATTCACAATAGGTTACTTAAAATTATGTGAAGAAAATCTTTATATTATATAGACTGCTTTTTAGTGATTGAGAGTGGAGTAAAGATAAAATTTTATTGTTCATCTGTGAATTTAAAAAAATATTGTTTAAACCTTATAAAACTTTTACTATTTTTAAAAGTGGTTGTGAGTGAAGGAAAAGGAAAAGGTAATGATAAAGACTTCAAAGAGAATTGAAAAATAAAGAGAAAATATTGATTTTAGTGTAATTATAATGATAAAGATTAAAAAAACCTGATATCAATGCTTTTACAACTTAGTTACTATTTTGCAAAGTTATACATTCTTTTAAGAATATTAATTTATTATTTGATTATTTGCTAATGTTAGATTATAACTTTGCCCCGACCCAAACCCACCTAACTCAACCGGACCCGCCATTCCGCCAATAACATTTTTATACTTAGCGATTAAAAACCAACCCTATGAAAAAAAAGTTCATGGGCTAGACTGTGCCATGCAGACTTTCTATTATTCTAGACATCTTGTTAAAATTGATTAGACGTGTCAAATTAAACATGTTAAAGACACTATTTAACAAAATCATATAACAACATTCGTATCAAGTATAAAAATTTTAGTTTGTTCGGTGTAATTTTGCTGAAAAATAATATATATTAGAAGTACTTAAAATCTAAAAATTAGAGAAGTTATTTTATTTGGATGACTCCGACCCTAATTAGATTTGATCAAGCCGCCAAAATAGTATCTCTATAACTGTGTTTTCTACAATAACCCCATCTAACTTGATATATACAATTTTAGATTTGGTGTCTCTCTTAACTAAGATTTGTCTTCACTTACCGTTTGTAGTCGTCGTGACTTGTGTCGTAACATTTATTTTTCTTTTCGATAATCATGTTTGTGCTTATAAATTATCAAATATAGACAAAGCGAATTATTTAAATAAGTCTTTGCTATATGGGAAATGTTAACCTTAGGTTAAATAAGGGGATTTCTACTATTTTTTAAAGATTATCGTATTATTTAAAAGATGGTTTGAGAAGAGCAACAAGCAAAATAGTTAAGGTTTATGTTTTATTCAATTTTTATTTAAAGTTTTTTAATCTTTATACAATTTTATGTAGCCGGTTTTTGTTTTCTTATATTTGACAAAATCAATGTAAATGATAGAAAGGTAAAAGGCAAATAATACGAGCCTAGTTTCAGGGGCGTACCTAGAGTGTAATTGAATAGATACGAGCCTCATGCCCCCAAAAGTTATGAGGCCTCCAATTTTATAACCTAATTGTACATATATATAATTAACTCAAATAGCAAAACGAAAAATTAATATAGATGATATGGTTAGCTGCTTCTCCTTCCAAACTTAAGTAGTTATGTTCTAAACCAGCTAGTGATAAGTTTCATTTAATTTTTACTGTGTTTTTTTTTTCAACATGGTCAATCTCTATTGGTTCAATGGCTTCAGCCCAACATTCATTGTTTAAATTAATTTTATTAAAAATCTTTTTAAAACTTTAACATGCTTTAACTAATCAAGTTTATTACATTAAACAAATTAAAACATTAAATAAAGTGTGAAAAGGATTTTTGAATTTATTGTTATAATACCTTCTTAAAGGTGCTTTAAATTTTTTATAATTATATTTTAAAGATAAACAAATATCATTGAATTTTTATCTTATATAATTTTAATCGTTTCAAAATGACATTTTATGTACCCTATGATTCATATACATATGCTATAATAGATAATCGACGTGTTTCAATATTTTATAGACATTTTGTGTATTCAAAACTTGGTTATCTTATTAGTTGTTTAGTTAATTATCTTATTGGTTGATTTTTTGATGACCTTATTAGTTATCAATCTCAAGCATCAAATATAAAAGAGGGCCCAATTTTTTTTATTCACATTGATCCTCCAAAACGGTTGAGACGCCACTGAATAGTTGTTTGTTCTATTAATACTCAGTAAATTGATTAACATATCTATATATGGTAAATATATAAATTAGAGTGTCATGTGTCGCAATTTTATGAGTTCTTATTTACTTTCTCGCTTTTTTTAAACCTAAAGTTGTTTTATACTCAAGGGTGGACTTATATAGATCCCAGGGGTAGCGCAGGTTACCCTTGAACTAACCCCGATCCTCGTTTAAAAGTGCAAATTTCTTTTTTTTACGGTTGTATTTATCAAGATACCCCTGAGCAAATAGATACCCCTCAAATTTAAGATGAACTCGAGCCTTACAATAAACATCCTTACAATTTATACTTGTGTTTCTTAGTTCGTAAATATTTAGTAATATCATTGAGTTTTGTTTGTTTTCCGTTTCTCTTTCTTAACTTCTAAATCCTTCTTATTTATATTATACTAAACACTAACTTGGATGTGCAATGTGATTTGTATCTCATGCTTTGTAGGTTGTACTTTTGTTTTTTCTTTATTTTTGTTTACTTTTAACCATATAGTTTTAATCTTTTACATTTAACCCTTACATTTGTTTTCACTTTTAACTTTAATCCCATATACTTTTAACATTTTACAAATTTTGTGTTTTACATCTCGGTCTTAAGTTTTCGAGTTAACGTACCGTAACATGCGTATGTGGTTCAACATTTTTACCTTTTTTTTCCGTTTAACAGCCATGTTGTGTTTACATTTCGGTCTAATTTATACATATTAACGTGCCACAACACGTGCATGGTTTAACGTTTTTATGTCTACTTTTCATTCTGTTTTATTTTTTATATTTTTTATTTCTTTTACGAGCTTTCTGGTGTTGGTGGCGGTGTGACATTGATCCTACTTAGCACAGTTTTATGCTTCCGCCGCAACGCGGGGATCTTAATACTAGATATTGTTTAATATCTACTTTAATATTCTTTATTCAATCTGTCTATCGCAGAGTTTTTAGCCCAGTAAACATAATATAAAATGACAAATATTTATTAGATACGCATCACCTTTGAATAATTTGTTATTTACAAGTTTATTTTTCCTTTGTAAACGTTCATATTCAAACCAAAAATATTTTAAAGTCACTCAAAGAGGGAAAAAACTTTTAAAAGGGTCTTAGTTACCTTAATTTTTATGGGACATTTACTTATTTATTTATTTGTCAGTTTCGACTCCCGATCGTACTTTTTACGTGTACTTTGATTGCTTGTGTTTAATGGGCCAGCCAATACACTAAACGATCCTAAGTTGGGACCAAAAGTATTCAAACCCACCAAGTTAAATTGTGTCCATTAATATAGAAGTGCACATTCAAACCGACCTAGAAAAAGAACCGATCCTTATTTCACACTACTTTTGAAACCGAGATGGTTGAAATTGATTTGAACCCAAACCAAACCGTATGGATGGGATTGGTTGGGGTAGAAGCGTTAGTAGTCGGGTTGAAACCAGGTTGGGGAAATCGATTAGGACCACTTTAAAAACCTAGGTTGACTTTATCTATTT
Source organism: Flaveria ramosissima (assembly GCA_025215565.1). Taxonomy (NCBI): domain Eukaryota; kingdom Viridiplantae; phylum Streptophyta; class Magnoliopsida; order Asterales; family Asteraceae; genus Flaveria; species Flaveria ramosissima. The sequence goes on along the minus strand of JACVEC010000092.1, from coordinate 75,927 downwards.
TGACCCTTTTGCCCCCAAATTGTTAGTATATATAGCTACTAGGTTATAGACTTCTATATTACACTGGTTTATACAATAGAAATTTTGTATAACTCTATAATGCGTATTACTTGGCTTGAAACCCTTTCATAGTTCACGTCTTTTGGTGTGATAACAAAAGAACTTACCAAATTATCAACTCAAAAAAACCTAGTAAGTAAAAAATAAAATTAACAAAATATAAACCAGTGGACATTATTTTTATACCAGCTGATTTTCAACAGTCATGACAAAATGAGTCTGACAATAATAAAAAAATATTCAAACAAAACATACCAAAGTTTTTAAAAGCTTAAAACTAATCTTTAAACAATCACTATTCAAGCTAAGTTAATATATTCTTACGAATAGCTATAACTACCCAATTTATCATGGTGCACAAATATACTGTAACTTGATGATGAATTAACATAATTTAACCTGATTAGCATTTAACACTTATGTAAAACAATCAAAATTACATCAACTTCTCTAAATCAAACAATCAAACTACATCAATTTTCTAAAAACTAAGGAATTATATGCATTTACGTGCATTAACTGATATATCTTATTATCAATATCTGACGAAGTTTTTTATCATTGTTAACTAGTTTTTTTTTAATTTTAATAAGTACTTTTGATGTTTTAGTATAGTATCCGGTTTCAATATTTTTAAAACAAATAAACGAACACGTTAATTTTTAATACACTGTTTCATGTATTAAATTATACATTTTATCATCTTAAAGCATTCGTAAGTTATCCCCATGATGTTTATTTTTTTAACAGCTAAAAATAGTAAATTAATAAGTATTTATTGATTAAAAACTTTTAAAAACAATATAAACCAATTATTAATAATAAAAAATTATAACTAAAACTCATGTTTACTAACAAATCTTTTTTTTAAATAAAAATTTTATTATTATTTTTAACATAGATATTAAATTAAATTACCCACCTCTTATTGAAGACTATCAATTATGCATTTGTTATAGTTATGTAAATGGGGAGGTACCCATGATATATAAAGATAAGAAGGTCATGGGTTCAACTCTAAGTATAAGCAAAAATGCTCAGAGTTGAGATAGAAGATTTTCTCAGCAATGAGTTTTCTTACTGAGAAGGTTGGGGGTGGGTTCCCGGCTGGGAAACGTATAGGTGGACCAGATTATGATAGCACATATTCTCCGAATCAGTGTCGTACATTTGCCATTTAAGAAAAAGCAAACGGAAAAAGATTAAATTTTGGTCAAACATAATTAATATATAAAATAAGTAGGGTGTAGTTAAAGATAGTGTAAGGTTAATTAAAAAAACCCTTACCCAAATTCGAAAATTGAAAATAGATCATAAACACAGGCAAAAGATCCACATAAATAGGTAAATTGGTAAATAGATTTAGGCGAAAAAACAATAATAAGATGGAAGAAGAGAGTGACATGTGTCCCATAGTATAATCTTTTATTAGTTAAAAATTGGATGTGACATATAATCATAATAGTCTAAAACACTCATTAACTTCTCGAAATTCTAAAATACACACTAATCACTTAAAACGCTCCTAGTTAGCATCCTATCGCGGTCAATCACAATTTTACATTACTATTGAATCTTCGTCAAGCAACTTAAAAAATTTCATGGTTGTGCCTACTACTAGGAAAAAAAATACATGGCAATGTTAAGATTTATGTGAAAGGTCGAGCGATATAATTCAAAAAACTTGATGTAAGAAATGTGGTGAATTTTTTAAAATTAAACTCAAACATAGATTGGAAAGATATATATATATATATGTATTGCAAGCTGATAGATGTAGTATGGCTTATGGTCAAGCAACAAAGTCGAATGATGGCATCAGAGGCATTATTTGTAAACCTAATTATACATAGCATTTATCAATACAATACCATATTTCAAGTCTATTTTGATATCAAGCCAGCCACCTCCCACCACTGTGAAACCATAAACAGGATGTTTTGCCCATTGTTGTCGCCCTGTCTTCATCTCTTTCAATTTCTTTTAGAATTATTATTAGTTCTTGCTTTTGTTTCCTTTGTTGCTATTCAAGTTCAGATCTATTGTCGCTTCCATTATCACAACAACTATTTATACAGTCGCTGCTCTCATATAAACCTTAGTGTTGCTGCCACCACAGACAGCCATCGCTCACATCTAGACACCAACACCCGCTGCCATCCTACTCATAGTAGGGTTCGTAAAACAACCTGCCTTCCAACCCTAGCCGTCGCTAAAAATTACCACTGTCCATAGACAATCGTTCACGCTCGACTCGTCAGCGCTCCACAACATCAATTCTTTAAGAATAGTTTCTTGCGCAACTCACACATTCGCGTGAAAGATAAAATCGCATGAATATTACAAGTTTCATGTGGAACCTAAACTTTCATACAAACATTAGTGGTTTATGAAAAAGAGTCCCGTAGAAGTTACTATCGTTTAAAATGTTAAGAATTCATGTACCCTTTTTTAAATAAATAATTTTGGTTTTTAACAATGTTTGTTAAATAAATGACAACGAAAGCACATACATATGGCAAATCAAATCCGGTCCCACTAGGTTTCAATTACACCAAGTAAATAAAAATAAATACCAAATTTATTAAAAATCAATAACCAAAATATCAAATGAAATAATAAACGAATCCCAAAAACCTGAAACCTAAAATAATCCAACAGGATCAGGCAGGGATCGATGAGCATCGGTGGCAGGCGACCACGAAAGTGGTGTGCGATAGTGGCGACAGGGTCGGTGATAGGGTGAACGACAATGATGTGATGGCCAGCGACAAAGGGTGGTCAGCGGTGAATATATTCGCCGGTGAATTGGGGGTGGTTTCTAGGGTTTTACAACTACATTTTCTATTAGGTTATAACTATTTTTGTTTTGTATATTTAGCGAATTGCAAATTTGAAACCCAAGTTTGAGTCAAATACAAAATCTATTTAATCCTACTTTGTTAATAAATATATTTATCTTATAATATATTATCTATTATATTTTTTCTAATCACTATAAAAATCTTTTATTATTTATCTAATAAATAATTTCTCTTTATTTTTTATTTAATAATAACTAGTTTTCTAATCCACCGTGTGTTGTGGTGCACCATACGAAGCGTGAAAGTATAAACTACAATGAACGTAACTCATATTCGAACTAAATTCACGTCGACTCATATTCGAACTAAATTCACGTCGGAACATAGAGTAATTCGAATTTATACCGTCAAAAATATATATTATATTTAACGTAACTACTAAAAAAATTTGTGTCTAAACGTAGATAAACTCAAAACGTACATAAAAATATGCATGTGTGCCGCCATCTTATGTGACTGACAAAGTATAGGCTACAATAAACGCGAATCGTTTCCAAACTAAATTTATGTTGAAGCATAGAGTTATTTGAATTTGTAACGTCGAGTGAAAACTTATTGGACCGACTCGTTTCCAAACAAAATTCATATGATCTATTTTAATTTTCTAATTACAATGACATTTGTTTAACATATAAAAAAGAATAGAATTTGGAAATTTGGGAATATGATCATATGTAAAAGCAAAAGAGAGATATGACTTCAATACTAGTTGCATTCGCCCACCGTTTGCCTCCACTAATAACAATAATAATAAAATAATTGTTGAGATATTCACTGCAGATTTTCGTTTTCCAACACCTCTACAAGTCGTCTGTTAATTTTTGTCTACCCTCTACACTCATTATTTTCTTTCTAATCATATTTATATCTCTTTCTCTCTCTACATCTCTAATACCTCTCCTATCCTTCACCCATCACCACCACACTTTCTCTTCTATTTGAATTACAGTTCAAAGTTCTCTTCATACTTCAACCTTCTAATACCAATAACATGACCATGCAAACACACCAACCCAACCTAGCGGTGAATTGACCACCATCCGTATCTCTAGCATTCTAACATTGATATTTGAAGACTCACTAGCTTAAGAGCTTCTTGCCACCAGTAACCGCTTCCATGAGTTCGCGAAGGTGATAGATCTGTACTTTAAGTTTGAACCAATCTTAACTTCAATCAGGAAACTAAACGTCTCAAGCTTTTGAATTGATGATAATGAGTTTTCAATAATAAGTTTCATGCTTTAGTTGTAAAATATGCTTGACGAGAACTCTTGTGCCATCTCACCGAGAAAGCTTTGAAGCTGGCTAAATCGTTGAACCTGGGTGTTGTGACATTAAGGATTATGAAACAAGTTTGAATCGGGTTAAATATCTTCTTTGTTTCAAAAAAGAGGAAAGAAATAGAAGCTTTGTGAAAGGTTGATGGTGAGACGTGAGAGAAATAGATGAGAAATAAGGGTCCTACAAAAGACAAAAGAAAGAGAGTAATCACTGTGTAACACGGAAAGACCCCAACGGTGTTTTAATATATAGTATAATATATACTTTACATTTAAGTATTGTAATTAACAATTAATTTCAATTCAAACTCCATACAATAATAATTGTTAAATAATAATTTCACTAAATAATTGATCACTGAGTTAGAAATTCGCATTTCGTTACATAATACATTATATTTATATTTTATCTTTTGTTTGTTACCCAAAGTGTAATTATTTAGGTTGCATCTTCTTAGCAACATTGTAATTACTAATGATTGGACATCTAATATCCAACAAACTCCCACTTGGACGATCAATTGTTCAATTGTGACAACTTAGACAGTTGTGAATGCCTAGCTATATCTTAGTGTCCCTTGCAAGGTATGACGATTTACAATCATCAACTACTTCTTGGTTTTCAAGTAACTCCTTACTTAATCAAGTATAATAACCATGGTAATCTTGTCAATTTGTCATTTCCATAGAGGACATCCGTTGAACATACGACATGGATCCTTAATTCAATCTTATATGTTGTTCACAATTCTTATTCTCATTTCAAATTCAAAGCGGTATAACTACTAGTAGTTTGAGCATAACCATGTGTTTACACCAATTCGTCAACGAGGGCTACTAGAACATCCAACTCTTACATAAGTAGGAGAACAAAAATTCATTGACTACATAAAACTTCTACTTGACCTCAGATTAATTCCTAATAATACCCTTGTGACTGCTTTTCATGGAACAATGTTGGTTAAAATCAAATAACACCATTTAGCTAAAGTTAGTTCTAATATGCATCTTATGTCAAATGAGAAAATGACCATACCAGTTTCAAAACATCTTATGAAATGGATCCTTGAAGATTATTGTGAAATCAACATCCGATGGTAGTGAATACACCATGTCAATGTGTTCTATTATTTCTAGTATATAGTGGAAGTTCCTGAGTATGTACACAGAATTATGATGTGAACTTGGTTCTTTTTCTTGAGCTATGAAACTAGTGTTCTCGCACAGTATCTTAGTAGGTTTTTGAATGCTAGGCATTGCATCGAGATTAGAAATGAACTTCTTCATGCAAGTAGCCTCTTTAACAACATCTGTTGTTGTAGTGATTCTGATTTAGTGGTAGACATAGCAGCGATGCTTAATTTGGATCTCTTCCAAGGGATTGCTCTACCATTCAAAGTAAATACATATCCCATTTGTGACAAAAAATTATCGTGGTCCTTCTGGAAGCTGGTACCAATATAACACCTTAAATAGTGAGCTTTATTTCTAGTCCTCTATATATCAAGAACATTTCCTTAGTTCTTCTCAAGTACTTTAAGGATAACCTTCATAGCAACCTAGTAACTCTTACATGGGTTATCCATATTAGTGCCACATCTAGTGACGCTTGAAGCTAAAAGGATAGGAAGGTATATCTGGGGTTTAGTATCACAAATAAGAGGAATGGTTAAGTCAGCAATGCCAAAGACTTTTCAGGATGCGATGACATTATCAAAACCTTGACTGATGAAATGATAAGGAATGTATCATTGACTGGAGAAAGTGGAGCAACAGCAACTCAGGAGGGAAAGTTAGAGGAAATCAGCAAATAAAGGTAAACTGGAATCCAGTGATGAACTTCATGGGAATTGTCCATGAAAGGAGACCACAGATAGAAGGTTAATCGTGGTGCAATGCTTGCATAAGGCACCATAATGGTAAGTGCAGGATGGTGATTTGCTATAATTGCAAGAAGAAGGGACACCTATCAAGAGAATGTAAGGGACCCGCAAACTCTAAACCAGTTTGCTACCAGTGTTGAAATGAGAATCATTTTCGCAACGAGTGTTTGAAACTGAAAGAAAAAACTCCAACAAACCCAAACAATCCGTGTGGCAAGGCATTTGTATTGCAAGCTGAAGAGGCGCGACAGGAACCAGAAGTGGTGACGGGTACATTTCTTATTAATGATCATTACGCAACTGTATTATTCAATACGGGAGCAACTCATAGTTTTATTTCGAATACATTTAAACCTTTACTTAGATTAGCCTCAGAGAAATTGAAAATAAGTATATGATAAACTTAGCTGATGGAAAAATAATAGAAGCCAGTGAGGTTATTTCTAACTATACCTTAAATTTAGATGATCATTGCTTTGACGTAGATTTGGTTCCTATTGAATTAGGATTTTTGATGTTGTTGTGGGTATGGATTGGTTAAGTAAGAATCAGGCTGAAATTATCTGTGAAAAAAGAATGATTAAAATTCTTTTGATTAAAGATAATAAAATTGTATTCATATATGATAAGAAACCTAGAGGTGCTATGAAAATGGTCTCACGTAAGAAGGCCTAGAAATATTTAAGAAATAAATGTTTAGCATTTCTAGACCATGTAGTCGATACAAAAGCAGATAACAGCTTAGAGGATGTTCCTATTATTAGAGAATATCCAGAAGTATTTCCTGACGAATTACCAGGATTGTCGCCCCTCGTCAAGTAAAATTCAAAATTGAATTGGTATCAGGGACTGCCCCTATTGCCAAGTCTCCGTATCGTTTGGCGCCAACAGAAATGAAAGAGTTAATGAGTCAACTCCAGGAATTATTAGATATGGGATTCATACGCCCTAGCGTATCACCTTGGGGAGCTCTAGTTTATCGTAAAGAAGAAAGATGGAACCTTTAGGATGTGCATCGATTATCAAGAACTCAATAAAGTAACCATTAGGAATGGATATCCTCTCTCTAGGATAGATGATCTGTTCGATCAACAACAAGGATCTAGTTGCTTTTCAAAGATTGACTTAATGCCAGGATATCAACAGTTAAGGGTGCGAGATGAAGATATACCTAAGACTGCGTTCAGAACTCGATATGGATATGGGATTCATACACCCTAGCGTATCACCTTGGGGAGCTCTAGTTTTATCGTAAAGAAGAAAGACGGAACCTTTAGGATGTGCGTCGATTATCAAGAACTCAATAAAGTAACCATTAGGAATGGATATCCTCTCTCTAGGATAGATGATCTGTTCGATCAACAACAAGGATCTAGTTGCTTTTCAAAAATTGACTTAATGTCAGGATATCACCAGTTAAGGGTGCGAGATGAAGATATACCTAAGACTGCGTTCCGAACTCGATATGGTTATTATGAGTTCCTTGTAATGACATTTGGGTTAACTAATACTCCCGTAGTGTTTATGGTTCTAATGAATAGAGTGTGCAAATCTTACTTAGATAAATTTGTCATAGTCTTTATAGACGACATTTTAATCTATTCTAAAAATAAGGAAGAAAATGAGAAGCACCTAAGGCTAACCTTGGAGTTACTACGAAAAGAAGAACTGTACGCCAAATTCTTAAAGTGTGAATTGTGGAAAAGAGAAGTACAATTCTTAGGACATGTGGTTAACCAAGAAGGAATTTCAGTCGACCCGGCAAAGATCGAAGCAATAAGAAGTGGGAAGTTCCAAAAACACCAACTGAAGTACGTCAATTCTTAGGTTTGGCTGGTTATTATAGAAGATTTATAGAAAACTTTTCAAAAATAGCTCACCTCTAACAGAATTAACTCAGAAAGATAAGCCATATGTTTGGGGAGAAAGACAGAATGTTGCATTTGAACTCTTGAAGAATAAATTATGTAGTGCTCCTATTTTAGCTCTTACAGATGGTACAGATGATTTTGTAGTAAACTGTGATGCATCATATCAAGGATACGGATGTGTTTAAATGCAACGAGATAAGGTAATTGCATATGCATCCATGCAACTTAGAGGAAGTGAAAAGAATTATACTACTCATGACTTAGAATTAGGAGCAGTAGTATTTGCACTTAAGATACGGAGACAATATCTATATGAAACCAAGTGCATAATTTATACAGATCATAAGAGTTTGCAACACATATTTGATCAAAAGATGCTAAATATGAGACAGAGAAGATGAGTGGAATTATTATGATTGTAAAATCAAGTATCACCCAGGAAAGACAAATGTAGTGGCTGATGCTTTAAGTAGGAAAGAAAGAACTAAGCCATTACAAGTCCGTGCTATGAGGATGAAATTACACTCGGATTTGATAAGTAAAATTCGAGGAACCCAACAAAAAGATTAATCAAGAGGTGTGATGAGGCAAAATGAAAAACTGGAAGCTGCGTCATATGGAATCCTGAGATTTAGAGGAAGAATTAGAATCCCTAATAATGACATGCTTAGAGAAACAATTTTAAAGGAAGCACATAAGTCAAGATATTCAGTACATCAGGGAAATAATAAGATGTACAAAGATTTGAGAAACCAGTATTGGTGGCCAGGTATGAAGAAATCTGTTGCAGAATTTGTAGAGAAATGTGATATCTATTCAAGAGTCAAAGCTGAATATCAGAAACCCTCATGCTGTTTGCAACAAGCAGAAATACCTGAGTGGAAGTGGGACCATATTACCATGAATTTTGTGACCAGATTACCCTGGAAGTTTAAACAATTAAAGATTATACTTTTGACGAATCTTCCAAAGAACAAACAAAATGGTATCAACAAACGCCTAGCTATTACACGAATCACAAAACCCGAGCCGGAAAGCGATCCAACTAAATCAAACATGAAACGCTAGCCGACGGTGGCAACCGCGTGTAATGGTGGCGATTGGATGATCAGCGACGATAGAGTGACCGGGGATGGTGGGTGGTCGGTAGCGAATGTAGTTGATGGTGAAAGGGGGTGGTTGCTAAGGTTGTGCAACTTAAATTTCTATTAGGTTTGTGATTAGTTTAGCTTTATATTTATAGTGACTTGACAACTTAGAATCGAAGTTTGAATCAAATACAAAAATCTTAATTTAATAACATATATATTTATTCAATAAATATAATAAATTCTTTAATTATTTATATTATAAAGTCTTTTTAATATATATATTTAACAATTAAATATATATTATCTTACGTGTTATCTTACTACTCAAATTAAAAAGTAACTAGAAGGGACATAATTATAGCACCATATTACTTATCACTAATATTTTCCCGCTTCCATCTTCTATTAAATAATTACATTAATTATTAATTATATTATTTATTTTTTTAATTAAAGATAGTTTTTAATAGATTAAAAAAGAATTCTTTTATTATTGTTATTTCTAAAGAACAAGTTTTTATACAATAAGAATTATTTTAAACATCAAACTTTTTTAAAAATATAAAATATCTTAAAATTGATGTTTTTAAAAAATAATTTTTGATAAACCAAAAATAATTATTAATGAGAGTTACAATTAAAAATATTTTTAAAAATGACATTTTTTAGAACAGATTGCTTTGAAACAAAATATTAACTTTTTTTGGAAAAAAATTAAAAAGTTGATATCATTGTTTTATTATTTCTTTAATCGTGCATAATCTCAATTATATCTTATATTAAACTATCGTTTTGTAACTAACAAATTCATTCTATTTATATTTTTATTTATTTCAACCCGTATAATACATGGTTTACTAAAGCTAATAATTTATAAACTAGTATTGTAGTTAACGATTAATTATAGTTCAAGCCTCATGTTTTATTTGTTGGATAAATAATAATTTCACCAAAATTAATTATTTCGCTAAATAAATAATCACTGAATTACAAGTCATCATTTATTGACATAATATTAAACATTTAAATGTTATCTTTTATTCATTGCTCAAAATATAACTTTTTAGATCGTATCTTGTTAGTAACATTGTAAATAGCAACGATAAAACATTCGATACCTAACACAGAAGATAAAAAATCATGAGAAAGTTAAAGCATTCTTACAAAATTACCACCACAAGTCACTCAAGTCACTCATGATAGCCTGGCAAAAACAACCTCATGAACCTTCATAAGGCTTAGTCCACCAACAACTACCATTACTACATGCCACTGGATTATATTTACCTTTACATTTCAAGCTATAATTGCTCGTCACCCTTAGCTTGTGAGGAAATATTAGACTGATTTTTATAATTGTATTAATCTAGAGGGTACTAGAGTTTTAACATTTTTCTCTATATACAGAGACATTATTTGTAACCCTAAGTATACAAGACATATATCAATAAAATACACTATTTTAGTCTACTTATATCTCTTGATTTATCTTTCCAAGTGGTGTTGCTTCTAAATCAAAAAACTATTTTAAAAGATTGAAAACCTAGATTGATTTGTGAAACTACATACTCCAGCATTTTTATAGATAAAATTGTGTTGTAATGTATGCATAGAGTAACTACAATCTTAGTGCGTTCTTAAACTCTACCCGTTTTCATTAGATTAACTTCCTCCGGTGTAACGAAACAAGAAAGTTGAACCCATTATTGTCAAAATCGTTTCGATCCAAACCAAATTAACCACTATTTAAATCTTAAAAATGAATTTTCTTGGTTTAGCTAGTCTCAAAAAAGTACATAACTTAATTCTCGATTTGCATAGGAGTCAGATAGGGACGGATCACTTTGCAATCTGATGTACACAGTCTTAATTTACACTTTGTGCAGCTCAGGATCTCAAGCTCACAAATTAACAACCTTACTAGGAAGATATTTCATAAAACAGGCTGTTTGGTTTAATCTTGGATCACTTTGCAGGTTTTAATTTCTATTTTCCGGGGTAAGGATATAATTCAATAACCAAAATTTTGTTCAGCTATATTGACAACTTTTACTTGAAAAGATTTTATATTATATAAACTTTTAGTTGCATCATATTTACAACCAACCAAAAATCCATCCAATACGTAAATTACTTACCCAAAGGGACCGGAATCAGTCAGTCAATGAGAAAGTGTGTTGACATGACGGTGTGATTGAAACCCACAGGCGCAACGAACTGAGGTTAGATTCAAACACCCACTTATGATTAGAGAATGCCTTCCTGGACATGTGTGAAGGGAAGGACAAGAATCACACAGTGCCTGGACCGCTGGCGGTGTTAGAGCAGTGCACTGGCTGATATTCAGGTTCCTGAGTCCTTGTATTTTAACAGACTCGTGTACCTGGTGTCTGCAAGATCGGCTGTGAGCTAAAGCATACATTGCTCGGTCTGTTATGTTTTGACAGTAGTATAAACCAAGAGATTGTAGATTCAGGCACTTGGTTGCCAAAGCGATCACACTCTCGTCTGCAGTATCACCCACAAAGTTAAATCGCGTTTGGGTCGAAGAAAAATAATTGGTTATCAGTACCTTCTAAGCCGTTTTATTCAAAGATTTACATTATTACCATATGAAAGTTACCTGTTATAAGCACACAACCGCACAAATCAAGAGCTTGTAGATCAGGACACCCATATGCTAAACTTATCACTCCAGCATCACTCACATTCTCACACCATCCAAGATTCAGCGACTGTAACTTACTACAGTTATTCCCAATAGCCTGCAAGCATGTATGAAGATACTTAATGGTGCCCATTTCAACTTATCAATTATAGATGAGTTGATTTGGGCTATGGTTCATCTTCAATGGGCCACGGGTAAAAAGTGTCCCTTCACTAACAAAAATTTACACTTATTAAAATAATATAGTTTTTTAATCATATTTGACATTTGACGCCGTTTGAGGGTCAACCGAATCCATTTCAACATGTACTAAAAAGATATGCTTTTTCACCTGAACCCATTTTAACCCGTTACACACCCGGCCACTTTACCTTGAGGGCCTTGTCAGATGCAGCTTTAACACATCCACAGAGGTTAAGAATCCTTAACTTTCTACAAAAACTCGTGAGATATGCAAGAGCAGTATCACTAAAGGCAGAGCATCCACTGATATTTAGTTTGATAAGATTTGAACTACCATGAGCCAATGCGTAAAGAGACGAATCATTAAGTCTAAAGCTCTTGCTCAGGTCAAGATCCTCTAATTCATGGCAATTATTTGCAACCACTTCAACTGCATTATCAACAAGTTGTGGTTTATCCTGTCGAAGAATCAAAACCCTTAAATTTGTAAACCTTGGGGCCAGAGAAAGCATCAAGCTGTTCATGTTGTTCTTGCACCTATTAACAGTTCAATGCCAATTCAGGAAGTCAACAAAAAAGAAGACTTTTAGTAGTTTACTAATTGTTTGGATGTGTTGCATGAAAGTAATGATGTAATGTATTAAAGATGGAGTGCAAAAGACATTGTTTGGATTTTATTATGTTGTATGATAGGAGTAATATATAGAAAGACAAAAAAAACACATTATTGAGAGGAAAGAGACATCTTGTGAAATAGAAGTTTGAAATTAGTTCAAAAGAAGGGGCAAATAAGTATTTCATTTTTCCCTTAGGTAATCATTTTTGTTGCACCTAGTATGAAACCGAATATCCATCACACTTAACCAAAGCAGAATTTGTTTATCCAAACATTAAAAATTGATCATTGAAGTGTCTTAAGATGGAAGAGCACCGTCCTATCCCCTGTTGTCAATAGCGGCTATAGCGGCCGCTATAGCGCGCTACATAGCGTATAGACAAGGTGTCGCTATTTGTGAATAGCGACCAAATAGCGACCAGTAGCGATTTTTTCTAATTTTTTATATATTCTTTAATTTTTTTAAAAACTATAAAATGACCCAAATAGAGTATTTTAGCTAATTTTGTGGTGTTTGCTTAAACTTTCTACTACTTCATAGCGCAACATGTTATTTATTGAATGTACAACATTTCTTAAAGTTTCTACTACCTTATCGCAAAACACGAAATAGCGGGCGCTATTTACCGCTATTCGCTACGTAGCATATAGGTGGTTTGTCGCTATTTACCGCTATTCGCTATTGACAACTATGGTCCTATCATAAATAGTAGACTTTGGAACTGCGAAAAGGAAAACAAAAGGATGATCTTCTATATATTCAATGCATTTGTAGATTAATAAATAGCACAAGCTTCAATCAATTACACAGTTATATCATTAAACAAACAAAATACTAAAAACAGGACGAAAACAGAAAAATATTTCAGATAAAAGATAAACAGAAAACCAAAGAGTTTGCTTATCAGACAACACAAGATGGTTTGTAACACTTTGGTGCTCAAAAGCATGTGTATGAGCATGCATTAAGGACATTCATAAAGCCCATAAAGTAAAGATTTCACAGCACCTAAAACGGTAAGATACTCGTGCATACACCAATCATTTCAAATCAACATGAAGAAACATTGAAGAACTTTCCTAGCCTTTGTTAGTCAAAACAGCATGATACATGTCTGGAATATCACAAGAAATTATCTTTCTATCCACTCCTACAAAATTTAATTTCTAAAGATTTACTTGTTTGCAAACTGTAATCACCCAAACTGATAAGACCATAAGTCACCCCGAAAAGCTCCAAATCAACTTAAAACCATGATATTGAGGTTCTTTACGCGGGTGGTGACGTGAGGTAAGCAGCGATGGGAAGTGAAGTGTATCTAATGAAATAGATGGTGGCCGGAAGACAATACACGCTGCGGAAGGTGGCTGCTACTGCTAAGTAATATTATTCAACTAATTTGGTATGAAACAATATACAAGTAATATAGACAGAAAGCCAAGAATCCTAATAGGATGAACTAATGTGCTTAAGCTTCTCCCCAATTCATTCTAACATCAATCTACAACTAAAATGTGTCAAAAACTTCAATATTCTATCAACATGTAACAAAACTCTGTTGCCTTTTACTTGTAAAATTTCTTACTTTATGACTTATATATATGACAATGACCATCTGTTTGTACTAAAATTGACGAAAATTGAGCTGTAATAACTACCATACCATGAATTCAGTTAAGAAATAATTAGATTTTAAGTGGAGTACTAATTATAAATTACAAAATCTTTAAATTACATACCAAGAGAGTGAGAAATGAGTGAGTCCCCTAGAAATTGCATCTCTCCATCCACTACAAACAGCAGAAGCAATTACGACCGTAGGATCATCCAAAAGTGACAAAATCCTCAACAAAAGCTCCACAGGGATGTCTTTCCACTCATATATAACCCTACTCCCACCTCCACACACCATCATATTCTTGAAATCAGAGTTGAGTTCATCTTCCATCATCGAAAATCATCAATCAAACATAACCCTCGTTTCTGTCACCACAAAAACACAGGTTAATCGACAAAAACATGAAATTGAGCAATCTTGTTAACGGAATCAAGGTCTCCGATCTTGAAGATTGATGACCGTTTGGAAAGAGCAAGTGATGATCATGATGAAGATCATTGCGGAGAGTTGTGAAATTCATGTAATCGTATGAAGATGAATGTGATTTTGATGTTACTTACCGATGATGGAATATTGTTAATGGAGAAATTGTTTCAAGTTTCAAGGAAAGGAGAAAGAAAGAAATGGTATGAATATATTTACGTGTGAAGATGGAAACTTGAATTTAGGGGAGGAATTGGAATTGGTCCACACAAAATTTGAATAAACATTGCCTACATGATGTTGAAATAAATAATAATAAGCAAAAGTAAACTATAAGAAATATAGCGGGTCAAACATAAAACATTTACATACTTATTTTTAACGGAGAATACAATATTCGTTTTACAATCTTTATCATTTACATATATAATCAACTTAAAATTTTAATTACATATATATTTAAACTAAAAATTTAATTGCATATATTCGCTTTGTTATATGTATATACATATTATATATATATATATATATATATATATATATATATATATATATATATATATATATATATATATATATATATATATATATATATATATATAGGGTTAGGTTCAAATGAGAACTTTACTTTTTATAAGAACTTCAAGAACCAATCTAAACCATTTATTATTTTTTGATCATAAAATTTAAAAAATAAGTAAAAAGGGTATAGGTGTAAAGAATATTTTTTCTCTCTCCAATTAATAAATCAATCAATTAATTACTTATCTCTCTTATTAATACTCTCATCAATTTCTTAATGTGCTTAAATTACACTTCTATTAAAATTTATCATATATAGAATTCAATCGTATATATTCTTCAAACTAATTTAGGATTTAATTAACAATCTGTCGACTATATACAAATTTAAATTGTTCACATATAGATAAATATATTGTTTATATATATATATGTATAACTCGAATTTCATCTTTATTTAAACTAGTGGTATATTTTATATATATGTAAATTTTCATACTAATTATTCATTTTTTAGAATTGATATTCTATTTGTATATATAACTCTTTAAGAGAATTATTTATTTTTAATTTATATATATATATATATACATATATATATATGTATAAAATATTATTTACATATACGTAAATAGTTAACTTACATATATGTAAATATATAAACAATTAACTTCCATGTACATAAATACTTAATTTACATATACGTAAACAAATGTAAACAAATTAGCGATTAACAAGTGTGATGCGAACTGACATTCAAAAAAAGAATTATTAGTAAAAAAATCCACTAAATTCATCAAACCAAGTTTATAAAATCCGAAATAAATAATGAGATAAAAAATATATTCAAATACCAACCCACAGGTAGATAAAGCTATGGTTCTATTGCTTAATTTAGCATTCACATGCAAAAAAACAATTGTATTATGCTACTTGAAGTTGAAGTTTTCATTTTAAATATTTTATTCTTCCAACTCACATCCCACTTTCCTACAAAAACTTTGGATTTCGAACTCATAATTAACAAACGATAGATGCTTTCATATTCTTGTAACTTGATGCGGCCATGGAGATAAAAAAGATTATTTGAGAGAAATATGGTAGATAAATTAAGGATGCTTGTGATAATTCCTAATTTAAAAAGAGGATTTATAGGGAAGGTTACGTAAGGATTAAATTAAAATTACTATAATACCCAAATCATTTTAATTTAATCTCTTTAATATTTGATTTATTTACAAACATGCCATTGTTGTTTTAAGCCATTGATTAAACGATTAAGGGTCAAGATGAGTTCTTGCGGTTCTGAAATTATTTAAGAGTTCTGAAATGATCCTAACCCTATATATATATATATATATATATATATGTATATATATGTATATATATATGTATATATATATGTATATATATATATATATATGTATATATATATATTATATTTATATATTTGATTATTTTTATCAAAAATAACTTACATATTTAGTATTTACTCTTATTTTTATTAAACATAAAATTATGTATTTCTTGTTTACTAGCTTTTCGAGTTTTGACTATTTATTAATATTTCTATACTAACGTTTTTTATGTTTTTTTATGTTTTTTTACCTTTTGATGCTAAATTTTTTGGTTCATGTACGAGACACTTCAAGTCTCGTTATGCAACATGATCCGACACATATTTTTATGTTGCATAATGAGACTGGAAGTGTCTCGTACAGGTACCGGAAAAAATTAGCATAAAAAGGTAAAAAAAACAAAAAGAACATAAAAAATAGACAGCGCTGCCTACACGCGAATTTGCTTTCAAAGCCGAGCAGTCTCAATTTCACTACGGGATTTTACCTTATTTAGTTCAAAATGACTTTCTTTCTATTAGTTCTTACATAAGAATTTGCAGGAAGTATACGAAGTCTTTCCTTCTGAAATCCACTCCTGAAGTCACGTCTTTCAGTACTGGGACTGTTAGTTAGAAATATTAATAAATAATTAAAACTCGAAAAGCAATTAATAAGGAAAAACATAATTTTATAGTTTAATAAAAAATAATAGTAAAATACTAATTATATACGTTATTTCTAATAAAAGTAATAAAATGGGTAAATATGTAATATTTATGTATAATAAAGAAGATATATATAATTAAACTTTTAGTTTGAGTACATATGTAATTAACTATGTTTTACAAGAGGATATACATAATTAAACTTTTAATTTAGGTATATATGTAATTAACTAAGTTTTACAAGGGGATATATGTATTTAAAATTTTAAGTTGGGTATATATCTAACTAATGAAGTTTATAGGGGGATATATGTAATTCTCTCTATTTTTAAATACGCTAAGCTTTGAGTTCGTCCGCATGTCATTAACGAGTTGGGACGATTAGTCTATACTTTATCACGCTACATACTCGCCACCGCACGTGTTTATTTTTATGTGTGTTTTGAGTTGGTCTATGTTTCAACGTTAATTTTCTTTAGAGTCATGTTAAATATACGTTTCCATTCGACGGTATAAATTCGAATTAATCGACATTTTAACGTAAATTTAGTTTGAAAACAAATCGACTTGATTGTAATCTATATTAGAAGTTAGTTCTTGATAATATTGTCACAATTTTAGTCTCTGAATGAAATAAAAGGTAGGATGACAAAAAGAATTATACACATTTTAAAAAGGTTCATAATTATAATATTTGAATAAAAGAAAAGGTAGGGTAACAAAAAAGAATGTACACATTTTAGTAAGCTTATGTAAAACTAATTAACAACGTAAAGTATAGAGAATAAAATACAGAAACACAAAGTAAAAGAAAAAATTATTTATAGAAAATAAGCAAAAAATATAAAACCAGAAATACATACTAGAGTAGAAACTACATAGGAAATGACTAGTTATTTAAGTTGAATGCACTCTATAAAAAAACAAGACTAGTAAAGACTAACTCATATAAAATTTGAATTTTTTTAACTATATTTATTTTCAAAATTTTCTCGTCATCTCGTTCGCTCTCCCTTAACTATGTGATTGTTGGTTACTGCACTCTTAGCTTCCAACTCTAGCAACAAAATCCAAGCAACATCGGATGTCTTCCACAAAAGTGGATCATCTGTCTTTATGAAGATCAGTACGCTTCTTCATAGTTAAGGTTGTTTTTCCACTCGTCTTAAATTCTTGAACGTCTCATATAAATGCGGTGGGTTAAAATAAGAACCACTAAATATTTAAAATATAAAACTAATATATATTCTAAGAATTATTTTACTAACGGTAATGTGAATAGATTATAATTTTTTTATTTAAATTAATAGAAATCACTATAATACTTAATCATCAGCAAATAACTATCTGAGTAAAATGATAGCCTACATATGCACATCGTTCATCTCACAATATATGAGCTGGAACTTTCATTTTTCTTCCAAATGAAACATTTAAGAATGATTTTGAAATGTTAAATATCTCTCTCATCCTTTTATAAAAGTTTTTAATTTCGGAATGTTAAATATCTCTCTCATTCTTATATAAAAGTTTTCAATTTTGGGATGTTAACTTATATTGCTTCTAGTTGAAAAAGAAGGCTCGCACTTTAACAAATATGATGTCTTAAAATTCACAATTTAGAAGGTGTGGATCCATAAGCATCCATCTTTAAACTAAATCGTCAAACTAGTTTTTTTTATTCTAATGGAAAATATACGACCCTGATTTGGATGATCAATGTTATTTTAATTTGGCCCACTAATCAGTTTTCTAACCGGGACCGCAGCCCAAAGTCCCAACCCCCAAAGAAAACCAATAATTAAAAAACTTATTGGCTCAACTCAGAGTATTTTTGCGGAAGAACCAGCTACATCATCAAAAATACGTTCTTATATCAATTACTATTACAATAATCATAGAAAACATGCAGTAATAAAACAATTAGTGCGTATCCGAGCCCAAGCAGACCCCGATACTAACCAGCAACACATCCGACTCCCCCGTTAACATGTTATTATTTGTCCAAACATGTTAATGTTTCTCGACCCGACCGATTTATAACACAAGGTGGTCTTATAAGATACAAGAAAGAAGGCCAACATAAGATATAACCAAACTCAATGTAACTTTTGCCAACAAGAGGTTGAGCATTCTGGTATATTAAGAATATCTAACCCTTAGTTATGGATCACAAAAATGTCTTCCTGTTTAAGAATCAAAAGACCTCATGGAACTACCTATCTTTGCTCTCGTGGCACTATAACAATGACACTAATCATACGCTAATGTGAAGTTGCGCATCAAGGGTTAAAATGTGGGATAAACTGCTCGGTCAATGTTTTAAAATGTTCGGTCTCCCCTTCAAGAAGCTGCACAACCTGTGGTTACATTCATACATAAGGTGATTACAACAAAACTAAAACATCAGTGGTCAAACGTACCAAAACGTCATTTGCCACGTCATCTGTTGGGTACTGTTATTAAACCGATGTTTTTGTCTTAGATATTACCTCTCCCATGGATGGACGTTTCTCGGGGTCAACTTTCACACACAAGTAAGCTGTTTTGGCCATGTGATATAACTCATAGGGGTCATATGAATCTCCAAGGCGTGGATCGATTAGATCATGCAATGCAAGGCTCTCAACTAATGGTTCCGCCTGTATTACAAGATAGAAACATGACCCATTTAAATATGAACCCGTTTGACCCGTTTCCCATCTTGCCACCTCTATTGCTCTATCTCAATAGTATATGAAGTTATTTAAGTCGGATAAGAAAATGATGCATAAAACCAAAGGACATACCCATTGTCTCAGGGATTGACAGTGATCTTCGATATTTGAATTAACAACTTTTCTTCCTGATATTAACTGAATAAGAGTAATACCATATGCATAAACATCTGTTCTCACCGAAACCATTCCATTCTCTGCGTATTCTGGTGCAAGATAGCTGCATAAATGAAACACATCAATTCTTCATCCTTCATAAAACAACAGTTCAAATTCTATTGTGGAAATCAGATAAAGGCTCACAAGTATTACTCCATACACCTCTGTAACCTTATTATTTGTTGATTGTATTAGAAATGCCACAGTTGTAATTAATTAGATCCAGATAATTTTGTTGCTTGTGGTTTAGCTATCCTCAAAAATTATGGAACCTTGAAGTTTCTTGTAGTCTTCGTGATTAACTTCATGATAAAAACTACAAGAAACTTTAAGGTTCCATAAATTTTGAAGATAGGGAAACCACAAGCAACAAAAATATCTGGATCTAATTAATTACAACTGCGGCATTTCTAATACAATCAACAAATAATAAGGTCACAGAGGTAATTAATTAGATCCAGATAATTTTGAAGATAGGGAAACCACAGTCATCAAGTGTTTGGCTAAACTATATAAAGATGATTGAAGCATTCATATTTCATTATGATTATTACCTTAGAGATAGAGAAATTAATATACAAAACTATATGTCACGTTGTCCTACCAACAATCCATGATAAGCTGCAAGGATGAAGGAAATACTAACGTATGTTCCTTATAAAACATAGATATATATCTCACCCCAATGTACCAAGTATTCTTGTCTGGATGGGAGAATCATTTGTCTTCCATTTTGCAAGCCCAAAGTCACCTAACTGTGCACATAAACATAGCTTGCATTAGTAGCAGCCATAAGTTACATAATATGAATTTTTATCATGAAGTTAATCACGAAGACTACAAGAAATTAGCACAAAAAGCAAGAAGTTAAAGTTGAACATAATCACATTGCTATGACCTTTCTATAATACTACTTCCATCCATATTTGTCTCATCATTTCGGTTTGAAAGTCGCTTTCCAAAACAAATAACATCAGAATTCTTTCTTGCTGAATCATTGTCGAAATACATACACAAAATGTCATGTTTCATGCCTAATGTCTAATATTTCTACTTAATGAGGCAAGGTCATATGATGCATTAGATGAAGTGATGCCAACTAGTGAACTTTAAACTATATTCTCAGATATTGGGTAAAGACACACCCATAAATATCTTTTAGTAGTTATATAGTATCCACACCAACAACAACCAAAGGCAAAATGTTAGATAATAATTTAGTGAAGTAATATAATACTTGAAAAACCAATTAAAACAGGAAAAAGAACAAGTTTCAGGAATGCGGTGTCATCAAGGTGAATTTACCATTGGCACAAAGTCATGAGTGAGCAATATATTGCTTGGTCTAAGATCTCTATGAATGATAGGACTACTGCGACACTCTTCGTGAAGAAATCGCAATCCTTTCGCAGTTCCTATAGCAATTGCTTGTCTTTTATGCCAATCTAGAACATTTGCTTCTTCATCTTATAAATACACAAATTAAAAAGTAAGCACCACAGGAAAAAAAGTCAAACAGGATCACAGTTACTGCCACGATATTATTGGGTAGCCTTAAATGTATACTTCTACAACTTCAGCATGTTTTTCTACCTTAAAAAAAGTTGATTACTCAAAACAGAAATTTGAGCAATGCTTACCGAATAGATGCCACTCAAGCGATCGATTGCAGATATATTCATAAACCAATATGTTAATATTTTCCTTGCAGCAATAACCCAAAAGCATCACAATATTTCTGTGGCGTGCAAAACTCAAAACATAAATTTCAGAATGAAACTCCTCAAATCCTTGTGTGCTTGCTTGTTTTCGCACCTTTGCAGCAATAACTTGCCCATCATTGAGTTGACCCTTATAAACTAGACCATAACCTCCTTCACCTAACAAGTTATCTGCTGAAAAATAATTTGTGGCTTCATGTATTTCTGCGTAACCGAATTTCATTGATTCTTTAATGTATAACTCTGTTGTCATCCAACAAGCACGGCACAAAACAGGCTTAGTAGATAGTCTTCTTCGTCTAGGACTTTTCCGTGAATTTCGAATCATATTACGATTGTTTCCAGCTTCAGTGAGGCTACCTGCACAAAAGATTCAACTAATATGAGAGAATTTAGTAGCACTGTCTTGTGTTTTATGTAAACTATCGTCAAGTATGGCTACAGAAACTATATTATCTGATTAATACAATAATTCCCATTACTTAAAACGATTTAGGATATTATCAGTATATGGATACAACACGTTCTACCAATTCGACCCATTTTGTTTTAGCTAATTTTCTACAGAACCACTTTGTTTAAACTTGTAATATGTATATAAATACTTAGAGTGACGAATATGATTACAAAGATTATATCCTCTCGACAAAAGTTTAAGTTTTTTAATAGAATGATTTAGAACCTTCCATGCAGTAAAATGAGACTGTAATACTATGCATAGCTAAATGAAAGTTAACATTAAATTCCTAACCTGATACATCTTGCTTTGATGAACCATCAAAGTCATTAGACAATCTAGAACTTTGAGCAAAGGATTTACGCATTGATGAAGAGGGTGCTTTCTTTGAAGGCATTTCAAGGTTTTCAATGGAACTGAATGAAGCGGAATAGCTATGAGAGATAACTGACTGATCAACATGCTCAGTATCCTGTGGAGGAGCTGACAGTTGAACAGGCTTTGACCTGTAAAGAACAACTTTGACTTCTGTGTTATCTGTGTCAGTAGTGGGCTCAGTCTTCAAAGCCTTTATCTTTGAGTTATCTAAAACTGCAGCAAGCTTGCAATGGATTTGTCCTTGGTAAAACTTCACATCTTTTTTCAGATGCCTGTCAAGCATCAGATAAAACGAGTTAAATTAATCAGAAAATTGAGTGGCTGAAAAGTGTAAAATAACTGCAATTTATATCTTCTTGTAGTTTTATGTTATTTTAGTTTATAGATCCAATCACATTAAAGATTCTCCTTCCTAAAGTGACAATGGGTGAAGTTTGAAGATCACAATTGTTTGTTTTAGCGTCTTGCCTTTTTGCTCATCAACTTATAGATTCATTCTTTCCTTGTACTTTGTGATTATGATTTCTTTCACATTTGCTTTTGTTTCCTACTATATACTTTACTTGCTTTGATGCCACAAATTTATAAAGAATTCTAATCAACGTATTATTATCATTAAAATACTAGTCATTTTAATGTATTATTTGTCAAATTATATGAATTATACTCATGTGAAACTTAATCAACGTCAAGCAATGCATTTGATACTATAATTTCAAGGATCAAGAAATCTTCCATTATTATTTTAATTGTTCTTTCTTTCTAATAGTGCATAAGCTAGAAGTTAACAATAATTAAAGCCTACCTATCAAGGACCACCCATGTTGCATTACATGCTAAAGCCTCTTGTTGAATAATCTTCTTGATAGGAGTTCCACAAGTAATTTTGACTTCAATGTCAACCTAAATCACATGAAGTAAAAGGAAGTTACTAACTTAAAAAAAAAAAGCACACATGACATGATGTTAATAATGTAGGTAATGCAAGCCCTCATGGAAAAATATCGGCAATTCCAAATGTCTAGACCATAAAGTCATATTTCATTGAACACAAAATCACATATATAGATGGTTAAACATATGTTACCCCTTCTTCTCTGCAATCTTCCGCACTTCTTCGTAGCATCTTGGCATACATATCAAGTTTTAATTGTATTTCTTCTTCCATAGCTCTGATGTTTACGCCATCTATCTGCATTTGGACGCCAACTGAGCAAGAAAGACAAACACTTTGGAAATCAACAACATATAAACTAACTCCAAAGAACAAACTACAACATAATACAACATCATATCATACAATTTCTTGATGCATAAAGAAAATCTCTTCACAAGTCACAACTACATTTCACTTAGGCATTTCATCAAACACTTACAGGGATGTGAAATCTTATGCAGAACGCCAAACACCACAACGGTATCTCCCCTCTTGAGCACTTCACGGCTCGAAATAATCTCTTTAATAATATTCGTAAACTCCTGCTCATTTCGATCTTTCGTGGCATCGAAAGCCAAGATCACACGACCCATCATCAAAGAATTGCCGTACTCCATACCCACAACAACAATTGCTTCAAAACCCAACTCCCACACGATTCAAATCTCTTCTTCCACCCATAGCTTTAGCTCTATCTGCTTGTTGGTACAAAAGGGCGAATATCATTGTGTGATTGTAGTACATTCCCAGTATATTTCTTGACGCTAGATGGTATCAGAAAGCATATTCTAATTAACTTTGTGTAAAGATTCTGCCGTCCAGATGATCGATGATAACAATGTAGTTGATGATGATGAACAGAAGATGTTTCATGCACAAGGATGAAACGGGGATTGCAAACATGATCACTGTTACGTGATTATCCGTACGGTTTTTGGTTGGGGATTGTGGAGTTTTTTTTTCAAAATAGTGTCAAAGGCCCCCCGCGTGGCGAGGCATAAAACCGTTTCAAGTAACATCAATGTCACATCACCGTTAGTGATCATAGATATCAAAAAAATATTATATTAAAAAAGGAAATAAAAACAAAAAATTAGAATCGACGAAGAGTTGACGTAAAAACATTGATCCACGCATGTGAAACGTAAAACATTAAAAACAATAACATAGTTGATCTAGGACTCGCACGTTGAACCGCGACAGTTAAATGAGAAAAATAGGTCTAACAACGTAGTACTATACGTGCACGTTACGGCGTATTAATTTAAAATAATAAACCAAAATGTAAAATGAAAGTTTTATAAAAGTTGAAAATCGTTGAAAATAGAAAGTTGTAAGGGTTAAATTGTAAAATATATAAAAATATTAGGTTTAAAATAAATTTTTTAAAGAGAAAAAAGAAAAAAACATGTACAATTCTTAATGCTTATTGTACAACCATCTATACATCAATAAATTGAAATTAGTAATATTTAAATTGAAAAAAATGTTTATCAAAGGATTACATTGGATAAAAAGCCTATTTTTAAAACAAAAATGTTCTTTAAGAAAAACATAAGGAAACAGTTATAACTTTTGTATTAACTAGTAATCGAAAACCCGTGCGCAGTAGGAACGTTAGAATTTGCAATTCGACTACTTATACATTAGTATTTAATCGGGAAACAAAATTCATGTCGAAACGTTAATAAAAATAAACACGTCGCACTGTTTCACTAGTTTAATAATAATGTTTTATAAAGTTCTAACTTTGTCATTATGAAATGATACTTTTATCTACATTTAGATTTGACATGAATATAAACGTGAATTTATAAATACTTATAATTTTAAAACATATAAATAGATACAATTTTAATTGACCTTTTTAATATTATGTTAATTTATACATAGAATCCTCAATTTTATTAAATTATAAAATAAAAGATAGTAATTATATCTATTTATAAAATAAATAAATAAAAGATTAGCCTCCATGATGATACTAAAATCATAGCAAAGGAAACGACAATGAAAAATGCAAAATGGGTTTCGATCTTAAAACACTAGTCTCAACAACCAAATCCTCCCTTTGAAACCCCACCCCCTGAGCGTTTGGTTGGAAGAATGGAATGGAATGGAATTGAGAAACTAGTATAATTTTCAAGTAAAATTATGTTTGAGTGGTAATGAAATGTAAACCCAAGGGAATGTTTCACTTCAAATTCCCTTGATTGTGGGATTTCAAAATCCTTCCACCTAGAGAGGGAATTTGAAATTCCACAACCAAAGAAATTTGAGGTGAAATATTCCCTTAGGTTTACATTTTATTACCAACTCAAACATAATTTTACTTGAAAATTATACTAGTTTCTTAATTCCATTCCATTTCATTCCATTCTTCTAACCAAACGCTCCCTTAAGTGGATTGTCTTTGGGGGAGAAAACCCGAGTTCAATTCCGGGCATAGGCGTAATTTAGGTAGTGTAGTTTAGAGAGTGTGTGTGTTTTTCGTTCAAAAAAAAACAACCTAAGCCCCGACCATCCCAGCTAGGCCATCACCTGTTAATAGAGTTTTTACCGAATGGGTGCAGTTATGAAAAATATTTATCAAGTTGGTGTATTTTATAAAAATATTTACCAAAAGTTTTTATTGTTTTTATTTTTTGCTAATTAGTCATTTATTTTTTCCTTTTTTATCAAAAAAAATAAGAGAATGCAAAGATCAACATTTATATCACTTCTATTTATGTCTTTACATGATTAAAGTTAAGCAAAATTCCATAAAAAATCAGCACTAAATGCAAAAATAAGTGCTAAAATATCCATCAGTTACGCTTGAAAAATACAGCAACAATGAAGAAAGTGTTTTAGCATATTAGTATATTACATACGAACACGAATATGAAAAGATCCATATCAAATGCACCAATTCACCAATTCAACAAAAAGTAGCAGATATCCATAAATTTTTATCGTCCCAAAAATTGCACGAATCAAAATATTCATCTTTTTAGAATATCAAATACAAACAGAAAACTAAATCAAGTTGACCCGCTAGGAGTATCAATATCAATTACAAATTAAAATAAAATGTCAAACATCTCTACCTGCTTAAACATTCATTCTTCAAGGTTTGGAGGGACATTTTGCTCGATTATGACCACTTTTTTTACAAATTCCATAAAGGTTTTTCTTTTTCCCTTCTTTAATGTTCATTCCATTTCGTAGTCTTGTTGAGCGAGGGCGGCCCTTTGTATCTCGTTTCAACTCTGAATTCGAAAGTAGTTCTCTGATAGAAGGTGTTGACCAATATGCTTAATGAGAAAGTGGAGAAAACTCCAATGACCAAGTAGCACAATAATTAACAATCGAGTAACATTTGTGCACATATTGCCAAGTGTTTAAAGGAAGCTTGGCACATGCACTTAAAACATGAGAACATGGATATTTAAATATATCCCAGTAACCAACATGCAAGTTTTTTGTTTCAAATTGACTACTTGAACATTTTTCTCCTTTTGAGTTATTACCTCAAAAATTCTTTTTTGTCGGTTAATAAATCTTAAGAATGTGCATTGGCTTTTGACGTTAAAGCTGTTTGTTTTGCCACAATATGAGTATACATATCTCCGTTAGCTTGAGCACTAGACCCCATAGGACATCTTACATCAAAATAATGAACCATTCTATAAAATATAAGTTAAACACATGATGTGATTGGTAAGAAACGAGCACCTTTAAGTTTGAAAATCTCTGACAAATTTGTAGTGAGCAACCCAAATCGCTTTCCACAATCATGTGAAAATGTCCATTTTTCAAGTGGATGTCCTTCAAGGCACTGACGTGCTTGCAGATTTATTTTCCCAATTGCTTCCATAATAGAGTTGAACTTTCGAACTTGATTCTGACTCCTAGCACGGTAAGCTAAAGCTTTTAGTTGTGAATTGCAAAATTTATCATTAAAATTGTTAATGAAATTCCTTAAGCAATATCTGTGAAGACAATTCAAAAGGTGAGTTGCAAAGTCAATATGTCGAAGGTTATAAATAGTACTTTTAATAAATAATACATGTGAAAATCACATGGCTCTAACCAAGGAAATCCTTGCTCATTAATCGCCTTTAGGATTCCAGTATGTCAGTCTTATATTAGACACACCCTTTCACAATATTTTAACCACATGTTTCTTGACATGAGAAAGAAACCAACTCCGACTAGCATGAGATTCATTTTCAACAATAGCAAATGCAAGCGGTAATATTTGATTGTTGTTGTGAACTCCCATTGCAATCATCATCTTGCCTTTATAATTACCATACAAATGTGTGGCGTCAATCCTAATCACAGGTCAACAGTGCTTAAATCCCTTAATAGAAGGAGCAAATGCCCAAAACACTCGTCTGAACTCCACTTGATCTATACCAGTCTGTCTTAAAACAGACCATTCAATGATGGTACCTAGATTGAACGTTTGTAGTGCATACAGAAACTTAGACAAAATAATATAAAATTCTTCCCAATCACCAAAGACCTGTTTAATCGCCTTTTTTTCCTACCCATACCTTCTTGTAGGGCTGGCAATTCCCAACCTGTCTATGACACGATTAAACATGTTTAACAAAAAATATATTTTTTATTTTTTTACATTTATGAAAATAATTAAAATTAGAAGGCTAGACTCTATTATTTCACATTCTTGGTTCATAAAAACATATAAAAAGTTATAGACATAATATATAAGTAGTTAAACAAGTCTTTTATATGTTGGGATACATGAGTTCTACGTGTCATCTCTAAACTGTTAAACACAATAGGACTTGTTTTGTTAGTCATACCTTCTTGTATAAAGGAGTATAGCCTAACTTATCACTTACTTCGGATCTCAAAGCAGTATTAGTAATAGAAGGTTGCTCGTTTATAAGGTGTTGAATTTCTTGAGCGATCAAACTTTGGATGGTTTTGACTAATCGTATAATGCAAACACGTATGTGGACCGATATACTTTGTGATTTCAAAAGATCCATTACGTTTACGTTTACATCCACGAAGTTTCCATTTGCAACCTTGTTTATGTAACTTACATCTTATAGACCAAATGGTTGGTCGTGATTTGACAACCTTAAAATATTATGTGTCTTGATATTGTAGTGCTTAATAGCTTTAATAAATTCTTCCTTGTCATTAAAAGAATCATTTTCCAACTCACGAGTGAAATCAATTTTAGTCTCAGAATGTGGTATAATTCAATTGTCATTAATTGTTAAATTAGTGTCGTCTACATTGGTATACGTCGAAGGTACTTCAGTGTTACCATTAGATGTTCCATCTTCATCAGCTTAAGTTTCATCTCTTAATCCATATTCTTCAACTTATCATCTGTATCACTTTCAATCTCATCTCTAATTCTATCTTCTAACACATCTTTTACATCATCATTATTTACAATAGCATGTTGAGATATCACGTTAAAATCCTCATTTTGAATCATATCCGATACTGCATTAACCCTTTTCATACTAAATGAAATGTAACACCCGGTTATTTATTATTTTGAAGCCCACGAAAGAAGAAAAAGAAGTAAAGTCCAAAGTTGAGGGACCAAACTCGCCAATGAAAGAAAGTCGGGTGAGTGGGAGTATATAAGGGAGAAGGCAGCCCTTACCCTCTCCCCCACACTCACAAATAAGCCAAAGAAAGAAGAGAAGAGAGAAAGAAGAGAAAAGGGGAAAAAGTGTCGGTTCGGGTTGGTTCGAGTGGCCAAAATTGTCGAGGAGCGAGTCAAATCGAAGCCCTTGTCGTTGCGCTCGTTTGTGTGAGTTCTAGGACCCCACTTTTACATGTTTTCAACCGATTTTGGGGCTGGAAAGCATCAAAAACCCGTTTTTGTATGTGTGTGTTTATGACCCATTTGGGTGTGTTGCGTGTGATGCGTTTAGAGTTTGTTTCCGGGGTTGTGTGTGCTTGTATGGCGTTGTGGTATGCATTCATAAGGTCTAAGATGGTCGATTTAGGCTTAGAATGGGTTTGGATGAGCTTGAAGGTCGAAAATGGCAGATTGGGTTTGGGATGAACTCTTTTCTGCATCAGCTAGGGCTAGGCGACCGACTGGAGGCCATACGGCCGATTGAGAGGCGATTGAGGTTCATTCGCACGATTGAGGTTCATTCACACGATTGAGTGTTCATTCGCACGATTAAGGTTCCCTTCGTACGATTGGAGTCCAGTCGCATGGAGTCTCATACGACTGAGGGTCCAGTCGCATAGGTGCTTAGTCGCATAAGGTCAATCGCATAGGTGCTCATTCGCATTAGTTCCATCCGCATGAGGTCCATACGCACGACTGGGTGTCCATTCGCATAGATGTTCATCCGCATGAGTCCAATCGCATGATGTTCAGTCGCCTGGAGGTCATGCGACTGAAGGGTGCCTATACGCCCGAATAGGGCTGTTGCACTCGAAGGAAAGTGTAGTTCGACTTCTGACTTTCTGGGGAAAGTGCAGATGTAAGTTTTGACGTATAGATTCTCGTAAGAGCATGTAAGATGACTGTTATGACCTTAGAGAACATGTTGAGCATGATGATAATGATGTTGCATGTTTATGCATGTTATGTATGTAAGATGTTGCCCTAGATGATGATGATGACTGTGTATGATATGTTCCTTATTATGATGTATGTTTATCTTTCTTGTTGCTTTACGTGTCGTGTTAATGAATGAATGAAGTATTATGTAACGTAAAGTGAAAGATAATGAAAGAGAAACATGAAGTAAGAATGCATGCATTATTAAATGATGAATGAACGAAGGAAAGGCTTGCAAGCACATATATGAGGTGAGCAGCCCTGTTGTTGCAAGAGACTCGGATAACGTGTAATCTTTGAGGTTGCCATGAGGTGAGCAACCCCGTTGTTGCAAGAGACTCGGATAGCGTGCTATCGTTGATATTGCCATGAGGTGAGCAACCCCGTTGTTGCAAGAGACTCGGATAGCGTGCTATCGTTGAGATTGGCAATGAGGTGAGCAACGCTATGGTTGCAAAAGACTCGGATAGCATGCAATCGTTGGGATTGCTAATGAGGTGAGCGACCCTGTTGTCGCAACAGACTCGGAAGAACGAACGTATAAAATGAACGAAAGTTAACGAATGTAATGAAAGATAATAATGATATTATTTGTGTATACGTATGATGTATGATCGTATGAGAAAAGGAATAGTTTTAATGAAAGTAAAGTATGTTTTATTATAAAACTAGAACTCACTCAGCAAAGCTGACTTTTTATGTGTTTCCAGTTGGCAGGTAATGTTGCTAAGGATGGCGCTGCGAGGCTACTCAGCTCTTTTGATGGCATCCATTTGTATAGAGCTTTTGTGATGTAATGCAACAATATATTTTGTAACTGATTAACGATGTATTATTTGGCAAAAGCTTTTATAACGAAATGAGATGTCTATTTTGATAATTCCGCTGCGTAATTATTTGTTATATGTGCGATGAATGACCAACTGTAGGCGTCCCGAGAACGGGGCCTTACAAGTTGGTATTAGAGCCAAAGAAGTTGGTATCAGAGCCAAAGTTTAAGTGAAACGGGTAAATTTTCAAAATAAACCTTAACTTAAACTGAGAATGGGACGAAAAGGGAATGGGATGCCAATCTGAGTAGTTGCGTGCCATCAGGTATTTTCGTAAAGTTAACCGGTTTTATGTGCGCATGGTATGTGGTTATGTGTTATATGTAGATTTAAATACTGACGTAGTCAGGATAGGTAATGCTTGGGGTATGAAGAGTAAAGTAAGTGGCTAATCACAACAGGCCAATGTAATTAGGGACTTACTATACTTGACATAAACTGAGCTGTCCCCTTGAATGACCGTGTTGGTGTTTGAATCTTTCAGTGTGATAGAGAATGGCTGGTGGTAGATCCTCTAAAGCTTCTAGGGGTAGAGGCCGTGGTGGGCCTGATGCTGATCTGCGACCTAAAAGAGGAAGGCCTAGAGTTGAGAAGGTGGTTCCTGAAGAACCTGAGACCTATCATCCGGAGACTGGGGATGAGAGTGCAAACTTGAGGGCCTCGGTAAAGGAGGCTGTTGTTGAAGAAGTACATCAGGTCATGCAGACAATCTTACCGTCTGTGGTGACCGACGTCATCAAGGCTGTGAAGGAAGGAGAAAGAAAGGAGAGAAACAGGGGCTCGGGGGAGCGGGAGCAACCGGAGCCGGAAACGATTTTCTCTGATAATGAGAAAGAGGAAGAAGATGAGCCCGTGCAAGAGGTGGTACGAGGCTGTAACTAAGGGGCGTTTATGAGATGCAAGCCTCTAACTTTTGATGGAAACGGCAATGCTGCTGCTGCTCACTGGTGGGTGAGGGAAATAGAGGTTGTACTTGATATCAGCAAATGCCGGGAAGACCAGAAGGTGAAGTTCGCTACCCACTCATTTGTGGATTCGGCTCTGTGTTGGTGGGAC
Organism: Flaveria ramosissima; assembly: GCA_025215565.1. Taxonomy (NCBI): domain Eukaryota; kingdom Viridiplantae; phylum Streptophyta; class Magnoliopsida; order Asterales; family Asteraceae; genus Flaveria; species Flaveria ramosissima. The sequence goes on along the minus strand of JACVEC010000092.1, from coordinate 44,022 downwards.
AACATTGTCCAAGCCGACGGTAGCAGGGCCATTGGGAGGATGAGATGGTCTGAGCTGAAAAAGTTGGTGATTGAGGAGTTTTGTCCTCATCGGGAAATGGACAAGGTCGAAAGGGAGTTCTTGCAACTGGAGGCAGGAACCATGACACACCAGCAGTACACCACAAAATTCAACGAGATGGCACGTCTGGTGCCGGATCAGGTGACGCCTCTGTCACGAAAGATTAAGAGGTACATACAGGGTTTGCCGGTGGATATTCGCAGGCACATGATCGCCGCCCGACCGAGCACGTTTAGGTCGGCGGTGGATTTGGCAGGGAGACTGTATGATGAGAGAACAGTGGTGGTGACTGAAGGTGGCAAGAAGGGCGGTGGTGAACGAAACTGGCAGGGGAAGAGGTTTGGTCGGGGTGATGCCTCGACGAGTAATAAGAAGACACGGGTGGATGACCGCCGTGTGGTCACATCGAGTGCGGGATCAAAATGGTGTGGCAAGTGTGGAAGGGAGCATAATGGGGAATGTAGGTTTGGGTCAAACTTGTGCTTCAAATGTGGGAAGGCGGGGCACATGGCAAAGGACTGTCGTATAGTCCAGTGCAATAACTGTGGTGAAGAGGGTCACATGAGCAGGGATTGTAAGAGGCCGAGGGCTGAGAGCTCCGGGGCGAAGAAGACGGGAGGTGAAGGACCGAGGGCGAGCGCCAGGGCATTCACCATGACACAGGAGGAAGCTAGAACGGACCCTGAAGTCGTGTCCGGTACGTTTCTGGTGAACTAAACTTTAGCTTCTATGTTATTTGATTCGGGTGCCAGTAAAAGTTTTATTTCTGCTGCTTTCTGTGCTAATCTGCCTGTCAGTACTAGATGTGTTGATGCGCTCTTTGATGTAGAAACTGCCATAGGTAAGTCAACCAGGATTTCTGAGATGATAGAGAACTGTGATGTGGAACTTGAGGGTCATAAGTTTCCTGTTAGACCGTTCGTGATGACCTTAGGTGGTTTCGATTTGGTTCTTGGGATGGATTGGTTGGCGGACTTCGAGGCGAACATTGTGTGTCGCAAGAAGATGATTCAGCTGTCAGCGCCTGACGGGAGTTCGGTGACGGTTTATGGTGATCGGGTCACGGCAATTCTGAAAGTAATTTCGATGGCGGTGGCGGGAAAGTGTATGAGGCGTGGATTTAGTGCCTACTTGGCCTATGTAAAGGATGTGGATACGCCAACACCAAACTAGCCGGATTTGTACCGGTTTTGTTGTGACTTTCCAGAAGAGTTCCCAGAAGACTTATCCAGGAGTGCCACCTGGACCGAGAGAGAGTCGAGTTTCGGATTGATCTGATACCGGGTGCCCAACCTGTTGCCAGGCACCGTATTGGTTAGCTCCGACGGAGATGAATGAATTGATGGAGCAGTTGCAAGAGCTGCTTGATAAGGGGTTCATTAGACCGAGTATCTCTTCTTGGGGTGCTCCGGTCCTGTTTGTAAAGAAGAAGGACGGTAGTATGAGGATGTGCATTGACTACGCGAGCTGAACAAGTTGACGGTGAAGAACCGATACCCCTTACCGAGAGAATGATGATTTGTTCGATCAGCTCCAAGGTGCCAGTTGGTTTTCAAGGATAGATCTTCGATCTGGTTACCATCAGCTGAAGGTGAAAGAGCAGGATGTCCCTAAACAGCTTTCCGCGCTATGGTCACTACGAGTTTCTTGTCATGTCCTTTGGTTTGACCAATGCGCCAGCTGCTTTTATGGATCTGATGAACCGTGTGTGTCGGCCTATGTTGGATAAATCAGTGATTGTGTTTATTGATGATATCCTGATTTATTCGAAGAGTGAGATTGAGCATGCCGGTCACATTCGGGAGGTTCTGGAGACGTTGAGGAGGAGAAGTTGTATGCAAAATTCTCCAAGTGCGCATTTTGGCTGCGTAAAGTTCAGTTCTTGGGTCATGTGGTGAATCCTGATGGGATCATGGTGGACCCAGCAAAAGTGGAGGCGGTTATGCAATGGAAGTCACCGAAGACACCATCCGAGATTCGTAGTTTCTTGGGTTTGGCGGGCTACTATAGAAGATTCATACAAGACTTCTCCAAGATCGCTTCTCCACTGACTAAGTTGACCTGGAAAGATGTAAAGTTTGTATGGGGTCAGGCTCAAGAGAAGGCGTTTGAAGAATTAAAGGCGAGATTGACTCAAGCTCCTATTCTGTCATTACTCGATGGAAGCGAAGATCTGGTGGTTTATTCTGATGCTTCCTACTCGGGGTTGGGATGTGTGTTAATGCAGAGAGGAAATGTTATAGCCTATGCATCCCGACAGTTGAAGGTTCATGAGGTCAATTATCCTACTCATGACTTGGAGCTAGCAGCTGTGGTCTTTGCGTTAAAGATTTGGAGGCACTATCTTTACGGGACGAAGTGCACCATTTTCACTGACCACAAGAGCCTGAAGTACTTCTTCAAGCAGAAGGATCTGAACATGAGGCAGAGACGGTGGGTGGAACTTATAAAGGATTATGATTGTGAGATCCACTACCATCCACGCAAGGCCAATGTGGTGGTTGATGCTCTTAGCCGAAAAGAGAGGCCCGAGCCAATTCGGTGTGAAAGCATACCAACTGATCATGACCTCTGATGTAATGAAGCAAGTTAAAGAGTTTCAAGATAAGGCGCTGAAAGAAGATCATCTTAACTCTGAAAGAATGAGAGGTCTGGTTGGGGAATTGGGTGAAAACACACTCGGTGTTAGAACCCATTTCGGTCGTGTGTGGATTCCTCGTTTTGGGGATCTACGGGTGAGAATAATGAATGAAGCTCACAAGACTCGATACTCCATTCACCTAGGTGCCACGAAATGTACCAAGATGAAGAAGGATTATTGGTGGCCGGGTATGAAGCGCGACGTGATGGAGTATTTGAGTAAGTGCCTTACTTGCTTACAGGTGAAGGCCGAGCATCAAAAGCCATACAGGAAGATCCAATCTTTGGATATACCGGAATAGAAGTGGGAGCACATCACCATGGACTTCATTACGAAGCTGTCGCGTACCCCGAAAGGGTACGATGCCATATGGGTGATAGTTGACCGTTTGACGAAGAGTGCTCACTTCCTACCGATGCGCGAGACATATTCATCTGAGAGGTTGGATGATCTGTTCATCAAGGAAATTGTAACTCGTCATGGTGTGTCGGTGTCTATTGTGTCTGATCGCGACACTCGATTTACATCTAAATTTTGGAAGAAATTCCACGACGCTATGGGGACGAGGTTACATATTAGCACGGCTTATCATCCCCAGACTGATGGTCAGTCAGAAAAGACCATTCAGACACTGGAAGACATGCTTCGGGCATGTGCGATTGATTTGGGGGAAGTTGGGATGACCACCTACCGTTAGCCGAATTCTCATACAACAACAGCTATCATGCCAGCATTGGTATGCCACCATATGAGATGCTATATGGTAGGAGATGCAGAACACCCGTTTGTTGGGGTGATATTGGTCAGAAGGAATTGGGGGAGCGTCGAGGTAATCGATGCTACGACTGAGAAGCTTGAGAAGATTAAAGCCTTCATGAAGGCAGCCAAGGACAGACAGAATTCGTATGCTGATAAACAGCTATCATCCGCTTTCGAAAGCGGGGTAAGTTGAGCCAAGGTATATAGGCCCTTTCCGAATCATCACTCGAGTAGGAGAGGTGGCCTATAGACTGGAGTTACCGGAGGAGTAAGTGGAATTCACCCGACATTCCATGTATCTCATCTAAGAAAGTGCTTGGCAGATGAAGATATGATTGTTCCATTGGAAGATATCGAAGAGTAGACGAAATGCTCAATTACGTGGAGCAACCAGTTGCAATCATCGATAGAAAAGAGAAAAGACTGAGAAATAAAGTGGTTCCTCTTGTGCGTGTACAGTGGAAGCACAGGAAGGGATCTGAGTCAATGTGGGAGACTGAGTAAGAAATGAGACAGCATTATCCACGTTTGTTCGAAGAATAACATGTTTCGGGAACGAAACCTATTTAAGGGGGGGTGGACTTGTAACACCCGGTTATTTATTATTTTGAAGCCGACGAAAGAAGAAAAAGAAATAAAGTCCAAAGTCGAGGGACCAAACTCGCCAACGAAAGAAAGTTGGGTGAGTGGGAGTATATAAGGGAGAGGGCAGCCCTTACCCTCTCCCCCACACTCACAAATCAGCCAAAGAAAGAAGAGAAGAGAGAAGAAGAGAAAAGAGGAAAAAGTGTCGGTTTGGGTTGGTTCGAGTGGCCAAAATCGTCGAGGGCGAGTCAAATCAAAGCCCTTATCGTTGTGCTCGTTTGTGTGAGTTCTAGGACCCCACTTTTACTTGTTTTCAACCGATTTTGGGGCTGGAAAGCATCAAAAACCCGTTTTTGTATGTGTGTGTTTATGACCCATTTGGGTGTGTTGCGTGTGATGCGTTTTAGAGTTTGTTTCCGGGCTTGTGTGTGCTTGTATGGCGTTGTGGTATGCATTTCTAAGGTCTAAGATGGTTAATTTAGGCTTAGAATGGGTTTGGATGAGCTTGGAGGCCGAAAATGGCAGATTGGGTTCGGGATGAACTCCTTTCTGCATCAGCTAGGGCTAGGCGACCGACTGGAGGCCATACGGCCGATTGAGAGTCGATTGAGGTTCATTCGCACGATTGAGGATCATTCGCACGATTGAGGGTTCATTCGCACGATTAAAGTTACCTTCGTACGATTGGGAGTCCAGTCGCATGGGGAGTCATACGACTGAGGGTCCAGTCGCATAGGTGCTTAGTCGCATGAGTCCATTCGCATGAGGTCAGTCGCATAGGTGCTCATTCGCATTAGTTCCATCCGTATGAGGTCTATACGCACGACTGGGTGACCATTCGCATAGATGTTCATCCGCATGAGTCCAATCACATGATGTTCAGTCGCCTGGAGGTCATGCGACTGAAGGGTGCCCATACGCCCGAATAGGGCTGTTGCACTCGAAGGAAAGTATAGTTCGACTTCTGACTTTCGAGGGAAAGTGCAGATGTAAGTTTTGACGTACAGATTCTCGTAAGAGCATGTAAGATGACTGTTATGACCTTAGAGAGCATGTTGAGCATGATGATGATGATGTTGCATGTTTAAGCATGTTATGTATGTAAGATGTTGCCCTGTATGATGATGATGACTGTGTATGATATGTTCCTTATTATGATGTATGTTTATCTTTCTTGTGGCTTTACGTGTTGTGTTAATGAATGAATGAAGTATTATGTAACGTAAAGTGAAAGATAATGAAAGAGGAACTTGAAGTAAGAATGCATGCATTATTAAATGATGAATGAACGAAGGAAAGGCTTGCAAGCACATATATGAGGTGAGCAGCCCTGTTGTGGCAAGAGACTCGGATAGTGTGCAATCGTTGAGGTTTCCATGAGGTGAGCAACCCCGTTGTTGCAAGAGACTCGGATAACGTGCTATTGTTGATATTGCCATGAGGTGAGCAACCCCGTTGTTGCAAGAGACTCGGATAGCGTGCTATCGTTGAGATTGGCAAAGAGGTGAGCTACCCTATGGTTGCAAAAGACTCAGATAGCGTGCAATCGTTGGGATTGCTAATGAGGTGAGCGACCCTGATGTCGCAACAGACTCGGAAAAAGAACGAACGTATAAAATGAACGAAAGTTAATGAATGTAATGAAAGATAATAATGATATTATCTGTGTATACGTATGATGTATGATCACATGAGAAAAGGAATAGTTTTAATGAAAGTAAAGTATGTTTTATTATAAAACTAGAACTCACTCAGCAACGCTGACTTTTTATATGTTTCCAGTTGGCAAGTAATGTTGCTGAGGATGGCGCTGCGAGGCTACTCAGCTCTTTTGATGGCATCCATTTGTATAGGGCTTGTGTGATGTAATGCAACAATATATTTTGAAACTGATTAACGATGTATTATTTGGCAAAAGCTTTTATAACGAAATGAGATGTCTATTTTGATAATTACAATGCAATGTTTTATGAAAGTTTAATGTAATTATTTGTTATATGTGCAATGAATGACCAACTGTAGGCGTCCCGGGAACGGGGCCTTACATGAAATGTGGCTAACATGAGAGATGATACATAATGATAATGCTAATGATAAAATCATAATGATTATGCAAGGCAATAAGCAACCTGAGTTGAACTTGATGTTTGAGGTTGTTGAATTATATCAAACAAAATCACAGAATAGCGTAAAATTTCACTTGAACAATCTGACTTAATCATATGAAAATCTATTAGTAGAAAAATTGAATTGCATGAACTAAAACTAAAGCCTTGAGAAAATAAATAATATAATATACTAAAAACCAAACACTAATAAATCGTGTGGTGGAGAACCAAAAACAAAACTTAAATTAATATAAAAGATACAACTGGAAATCATATGGCGAAGAATCAAATATAAAAAATAAAACTAATAAATAGACGCAGCACGGCTCGTATGTTGAATCGTACATGAAAGAATGAACCTGAGGAAAATCAAACAGACAATTGTATGTGGTATAATCGTCTTCTTCAATGAAAAGTATTGTCGTCCAGGATCAGCTTGTTCTTGAGCAGGTAATTGTATGACAAATTCGTCTTCTTCAATGAAATAGGGTAGATATGTGAATGCCGGGAGACCAATAGTTATTAGGTTTGTGTTAAGCTTTTATATTTTTTTGTTTTTTAATTAAAAAATAAAAGAATAAAAAAACTACCCATTTGGTAAATATTTTTAAAGTACACCAAATTGGTAACTATTTTCATCACTACACCCATTTAATAAAAAAACTCCGTGTTATCTATATTCGAAATACTTTTTACTGTAGCCATCGACATATATTTTAGTATACCCGCACTTCGCTGCGGGTAAAGTTGTGTATGTTATAGCGCTTTGCATTGGAGTTTTATAATTGTAATTTTACGTAATTCGGACGGGTTCCAAACATGTGAGATTTGGGTCAAATATGCCGTAGCGAAATATGGACTATTTTAATGTTATGTTTTTTGGATGTGATGAATAAACTTTTAGATAATATTTTTATGGGTTTTTGGATATGATACATGTAGGTTTTTTTGGACGGATAGGTTTTTAATTGTTTGATGGACGTGATGGATGATATGTTTATGGATGTTTTTAATTATTTTGATTGGTGTTTTTGATAAATATATGTTTATGGATGTCATGAATGATTAGTGTTTATGGATGTTAATAGGTAGCATATGGATTCATAGGAATTTGTGATTTTGATATGATATTCACGTTCGTATGGGCTGGATGAGAGGGCATTGCACATGATTCTCGAGTTTTGAAAGATGTTGCGTTTAACCCACTTCTGGCATTTCTTTCCCCCTACCAGGTTCTAAATAATTCTTTAATATTGTTTTATTAATTACATTATTTGTTTTTTTATTTAATACATTCATTATTAACGTGACACATAAGTATTACCTTTACGATGTTGCGTACACCAACACTTGTGGATTTATGACCATACCATAATACGAGGTATTGGTTAGCTGATTTTCAACGACAACATGCATTAACTAAGGAAGACAGATTCAATCATGCTCACGCACAACTCAAAAATGATATTGAGTTCGCATATGGTGTGTTGAAGGCAAGATTTCTAATCTTAAAACAAAATGGCTTCTTTTTCCTTTAAAATTTAAAGAGATATAGTTATTGCTTGTTGCACTGTCATAGTTTTATATGAAAATGCAACATTTATGATCAGTTATTTTTTTGCATACGACGAGAACATAATGTTTGCAGAAGCACAAGATGGTATAATGATGGCAAGTTCTTCCAGATATAGAATGGGGTTCACAAGGCTTTGATTATATGAATAATTTGTATGATGCGATAGCTACCAAATTAGTTTCAAGTGATTAACATTTGGATTTTAGTATGTGTATTTGGATTAATTTGTATTTGTATTTTTATATGTTATATTTGATTTGTATTTGATTTGGATTTTATTATGTTGTATTTGAGATAATTTTTATGATGTTTTGTATTTTTCTATAGTTATTTATTATTCACTGTAGTCATTCAGATATATAACCAAATTAATACATTTTATTAAACACAAAAATAGTTCAGAGGGGTAAAATAGTCATTGTGTACATGTATTCAGAATTCAACCAAACATCCACTTATTGGTTCAACACTTAACCATTCAGACCTCTTAATCATTCAGCACTTACTGGTTTAGATTCAACCAAACAACCCCTTAGTATGAATGGACCAAAATGCCATCTCCAACAAAAAAATAATAAATAAGATACACTAATCACTTTTTCTCACTCTACTATGTCTCTCTACCACTATCCTCTCTCTATCTCTCTACAACTTTAACCTTTTTTTCGGTGTCACCCATCACCACCATGCCTACGACTAATGTCGCTAACACCACACCACCACAATTTGCACCCACTGTTCAATCAAAACCCGTAAAAGCACCACCACCATCGCACAACTCACACTTTTTACCCCTATAAACAAAACAAAACTTCAAATTAAGTTCTATTACACCTCCTACTCAGTTTGATTTGAGGCGTAACCCTAGTCTATGGGTTGAATGATGTTGGATCTAGATAGGCTGTTAAAAAATGGACTTTTTCCTTGGAATTCAGGTAAAGCAACTGAAGGAAGGTTTTTCATCAATCAATCTAAGTATGTCAATGATATCTTAGAGAGATTTGATATGAAGGATTGTAAAGCAGCAAAGACGCCCATACCCAGAAACCATGATTTATGCCCTGATTCTAAGGGGGAGGATACTGATCAACATCAGTATAGAGCAATCATTAGTTCTCTAATGTATCTCACAGCAAGTAGACCTGATATCATGTTTGCAACATGCATTTGTGCAAGATATCAGGCTGCTCCAAAGGTGTCTCACCTAATTGCTGTCAAGAGAATCCTCAGATACCTCAAGGAGCACCTAAGTTAGGTCTCTGGTATCCAAGAAATAGTGATTTTAATCTCTATGGTTACTCTGATAGTGATTATGGTGGCTGCAACATCAACAAGAAATCAACATCAGGTGGATGTCAATTTCTTGGTGGAAGGATCATCTCATGGCAATGCAAAAAGCAATCCTGTGTCTCTACATCAACTGCTGAAGCTGAATACATTGCTGCTGCAAGTTGGTGTGCTCAGCTGTTGTGGATTCAAAACCAGATGATTGACTATGGATTCAACTTCATGAGCACTCCTATCCACATCGAGAACAACAGTGCTATATCCATCACTGAAAATCCAGTGAAGCACTCTAAGACGAAGCACATTGATATCAGGTATCATTTCATTAGAGATATTCATGAGAAAAATCTTATAAAACTAATTAAAGTTGATTCAAATGAACAATATGCTGATTTGTTCACCAAAGCATTTGATGAACACAGATTTAAATATCTCATTACAGCTATTGGGATGATAAACATTGACTAGTTAATCTCAATTGAAAACCTTTTTAATGTGCAAAGTCTTATGTCAATACAATCTAAGCCCTGTTACAAAAGATCATTTCTTATTTAACTAAGTATAAGTTCTTCCGAAGAGAAACTTGCCTTCGGAAGATATCTAGCATAACTTCCGAAGCAAATTTCTCATAGGATAATTTTCTTCTCGGAAGTGTACTAAGTCTCGGAAGAAGCGATTGAGTTTATCTCAGATCTACTTCCGAAGCACTTAATACTTTCCACCTGAAAGCAACATGTATTTTCGGAAGTAAGTTATTTACCTTCGGAAGTACATTTGCCTTCGGAAGAACTTTACCTTCGGAAATACCTTATACTCGGAAGAAAGATTTTACTGTGTAACGGAAATCTTTTGGGCCCCACTCTGTAAAAAGTAAAGATTTTGTTAATGATGTCGGATTATTTAAATGGCTTAACCTTACCGCCCCTGTCACATCATCCACTGAACCCTCACATCATCTTATCCAAACCACCCTTTAAACCGCCATTTCACCCATTTAAATACTTCCGGTTAATCACTTACACTCTTTTTACCAAATTCACTGCCCTAAAAGCTTTCTTCTTCTCCAATTTACCTCTCTCAGAACTCTTCCTCTGCTATCTTTCTAAAATGGCTCTAAACCCTCAGCACAACCAGGTCGCACTCCTTGACTCTTCAAGGGATGCTGACTTCTCTGATATCATCTCTTTCTTAGCCCAATCTTCATACTACACAGCATTGACCGTAAACCCTACCATCTACTCCAATCAAATGTCCGAATTTTGGACAAATGGTCGGATTGAAACCCTAAACGGGGTTCGTGCTATCAGGTCAAGTGTTTGTGGCCAAGAGTTGGTCATCACTGAACAAATCATCAGGGAGCATCTTGAGCTCCATGATGAAGGCGCACCGACGGAATTCCCCAAATCTGAGTTAGATAACTCTTATCTCCAAATGGGATACGGTGGAGATGTAAGCAGGTCTACAGTCTACAAATTCAACTTCTCCTACAAGTGGAAGTTCCTGCTACATGTGGTTCTTCACTGTCTATCTAACAAATCCGGGGGATGGGATCAAATTCCCTATGAACTCGGGTGCTTAGTTCATGGGTTGGTACAAGGCCTGCGCTTCAACTACTCAAGGTTTGTGCTGACTAACCTTATGGGAAATCTGCAAAGGGACACATTCTTTATGTATCCCAGATTTCTACAGCACATAATCAACTGCGAGCTAGATCAGGGTAAGCTTGTCTGTGCAGCTGCTCTGTCTGCTCCCCAAATGAGGCCGACCATCTTCAAAGTCTTGAAGAGAGTGTCTACCAACTACACTAGAAGGGATACCGCACTACTTCCAGGTATGATTGAGCCAATGGCTCCTGGTGACATCCCTGTTAACCCCACAGGTGATGAACCCACACCAGCAACTACCCTCACTATTCCAAATCTACCTTCTCCTCCAATCACTGTCACCTACCAGAGACGTACCAAACGAACCCTTGTTCAATCTACTCTGATTGAACAAGCCCCTCCTCTTCAAACCAAAAAGGCTAGAGTGGAACAAGGGGCTCCCACTCAGCCAGAGGTCCACCAATCCTTCACTATTGACCTCAATATGGGTCTTGAGTCTCCTCAGTCTCAGACCCATGAGCCCAAACCCCAGCTGATAGCCCTCAGGGTGAGTCTCTATACTCCCCTGAGCAGCCACCAAGGGACAGCTCAATGCCTTTTGACATTGATCAAAGTCCCGGGTCCTTAGGTCTTCATTCCTTTTCTTTTACTGACCTATTGACCGGAGCTGGTGAAGAGACTATGTCTCTCAAAGGCGATGAAGTTGATCCACTTCACCCTATTAAGGATCAACAGAGCCTAGAGAAACCTCTTGTCTCTAGCCCACACCAGCAAAGCGCTACTGAGGTGAGTCCCATTGATGTGGAGGGGACTCATGTAGATTCAGCTGCCACTACTAAAGGAGCCTCAATGGATCCTCAGGACAGTGGTAACGACAGTCAGACTGAATCTACGGCAACCATGCCCTATGATGCCTCTGAAAGAGACATCATTGTGCAAGGGAAACCAGGGTGCCAAGAAACCACATCTGGTGGTGAGGATGAACATACTAGGTATGTTACCTCATCTCCCCGTGAATCTTCAAAAGAAGATGAGGGAAGAATGCAACTCACCATAAGAGACCTACTTTCTAAAGTCTCAAACCTTGAATCAAAGGTTAAGACTTTAGAGGATAGGTCGCCACTCAGCAACTTGAGATTGAAAGTCTCAAGGCCAAACTAGCTGAGAAACAGATTGAGAGATCTGTTAGGCATGTACCAGTTCAAGTCTCCTTGACCTCTTCCTCTAGCTCATCTACCTCTCAAGATGATGCTACCAAAAAGGAGGAGAATGTTGAGGAACAAAGCCAAAGACAGGATACCATCAGTCAAGCTCTTACTTCTTTGAGCTCAAGACAACAAGCTGCCATCTTCCCTGAGCCTCCTCCAGTGTGTTTTTCAAGTGGATCAAAGGATGCTTCAGGATCTAAATAGGATCTTCAACAAGTTCCTTTTAGAGTCCCTAATTGAACAACCCAGTCCGGATATGTCTGTGATTTACTTTGGAGCTCAAGAGCTTCAGAGGTTGAATGCACCTCCTACCACCGTTGAGGAAGTTGGTCAACCTAAGGCCCAAGTGGAACCTGAGATTGATTTCGAAGGGGAAACTAGGACTGATGGCCCAGCAACCGAAACAGTTGGGACAGAAGGTGTGTTTTCACAGGCTTCCGAAGCACAATTCGAAGCCTCGGAAGAACCAACACAAACTTCCGAAGCTGAGATTGCTGCTGCGGAAGGACTATTTTCTCTCTCCGATGATCTAATAGTCACAGATGCAATTCTGGAACTTGCATCTGAGGTTAATAGGGAGGATTTTCTCAGGCAACCACTAGCTATTACATCTGCATTGACCTCAGCTCCTACCTCCACCACCCAACCTGGATCTTCTATCCAAGAACCACCAAAGTCTAGCACTTCCGAAGACATTAAAGGCAAGAGGAAGATGACTTCGGAAGAGCTTCAGGAAGAAGAAAGGTTGGAGAAGCTTAAAAGGAAAGGAAGACTGCCAACTGGGAAACTGTTAGCTGCAAGTACAAAAGCAGCTGCAGCCAACCAAGAGGCAATCAACAAATAGAAGAAGAGTGGAGGTAATTGATAGACTTGTCAGTCTAGGGGCTGCTTCGAAAAATGTACTCCTGCTACCATTAGAGGAGCTAATAGAGCTTGAAAAGGCAACCTTGCTGCAAAGACAGCAAAAAAAGAAGAAGCTGCAAGGTTGGCCTTGGAAGAAGAAAGGCTGAGAAAAGAAAGAGAAGCTGCTGATGTGCAGCTCAGGAGAGAAAGGATCACTTTCCTACTCTCCAGAGGATTCTCTCAAGAGGAGTTGTCTCCGCACAATAGTGACACGATCTTATGGCTCTTCAACAAAGAGCAAGATCAAATGGAGAAGGAGAGAAAGAGAGCTGCAAGGGAAGCTGGTAGTGGAGAGAAGAAGAAGAAAGAAGAAGAGGCTGGACTGTCTGCCGCCAAGAAGATAGGTGAGAAAGCTTGGATGAAGAACTATCTTAAAGCTCATGGCTTCTCCGGCAGGCAAGTGGGTCCAATGTCTGAGAAGACTCTCCAACGACATGTTAGTGACATCAAGGCTGACATTCGTGCGGGGAGAAGAAAGGAGATGTATAGAAGGGGACAGGGGATGACCTCAAAAGCCACCTCTCAGCCCAATATCCAAACCCAACCTCAACCTGAACCTATATCCTTTCCTTCCCAATCAAAACTGAACCTGAACCCTTCACCCCTGAACCTACACCATCACAACTACCAATTCCCTCACCTCAACCACCTAAGCTACCCATCATCCAACCTAAAACCTTACCCAGAACCCAAACTCCCAAACCTACCCAACAACCAATCAAACCATCCCCTCAGCCTTCCAAACATCTCTCTATGGAGGAATTCAAGGCAATCAAAACTAAGCTCATCAACTGCACTACTCTGAGCGACATCTCCTGTGAGGAGGATACAGTCAACCTGACCTATGTTGATGGATCCTCAAGTTCCCTCACAAGAGATGAGTTTCTTGATCTCCCAGAGGAACTTTGGACCAAGCTACAAGACTCCTTGGCCTCAATTCAGATACATTGAATGAGGAAGAAAAGAAGCTGAGAAGAAGGCTGGTGACTCTGCTGGACACAAAGAAAGGAGATAGGGTACCACAGACACCTCTTGTACCCAGAAAGAAGATAGTCCAGTGGAGGTTCGAAGACTCTTCTCACAACTTTGTTTTGAGAGAGAGAATGGTGAGATAACAGGCTGAATGCCTCATCTCTGCTACACTTAAGCAGATTTGATATTGCTGAGTTAGCAGAGAAACCATTCTCCAACCCTTCAAACTCCGATGTAGCTGCCCACATCAGAAATCATCTAGGCAGCCTTCACATGGCCGAGCTTACTGCCAGAAGCAAGGTCGAAGAGGAGTCAAAACTGAGAGAGGAGGAGGAAAGGAAAGGATCAGCAACCAAAGGCAAAGCCTTTCTTCAAATGGTTGAAGGTCCTGAACTTGAGTCCATAGTTAGATGGGAGTATGACTACAACTCCCGTCAACTAACTCTCTTCAGGGGGTCACAACAAAGGGTACATGTCATTCAAAGTGATAGACTGGATCTCTTATCCACGAATGACTTGTACAAGCTTCTCAACACCACTTCCGGGAAGAACAGAGAGACAGACAAATATCTGTTATCACTGGTGCTGAAAACTTTGAGAAGTAGAAATAAGTGAAGTTTTGGTAGCATCAGCCTAGGGGGAGTTTGTTGGATCTAGAGAGGCTGTTTGCAACCAAAACCATGTCACTTAGAAGATTTTGAGTACAACATACAAAGGACTTCCAAAGCCAAGTGTGGGACTTCCGAAGGAAGAAGGAGCTCTTCCGAAGTCTAAGTGTAAACTACACTTCCGAAGGAAAACTCCAACTTCCGAAGATAAAGAAGTTACTTCCGAAGAATCAAGACTTGAAGACAAAATTCTGAAGTCAACTTCCGAAGTATAAAGGAGTCCTTAAAGCCTCGGAAGCATAGAAGCATCTTCCGAAGTATAAGTGGCTTCGGAAGAACTTGTTCTTCCGAAGCCAGTTAACCTTCGGAAGACACTTCTATTAACCAGTAGACATAAGTATGGTCTGTTGACAGTCCGCTTCAAATCTCTGAGATACTGCATGGCGTTTTCTCAAAAGCCATGTAGTTGACCATACTTTAATCTACTGTTTACCTTTTATGTTAAGTACAGTTGCCATCTTTAGTTGGTGACAAAAGGTAAGTCATGGACATGTCATGACTACCATATCTTAGATAATACTTTATCTAAGATACCTTAACTTTAGCATTGTAGTATATGCTTTAGTCGTAGGTTTCCAGCTGGTATCAAGTATAACCGGCTGTAGGATCTAGTATATATAGTTTCTCATTGTAACTCATGTTCTATGCTTGTAAGTGTCTTGTAATCTTGAGTTGAGAAGTAATATATACAAGTACCTTGAAAATACTCCTGCTTGTTCCTTTGATTACTTATTATATTATTATCAACTTGTTAAAGGCATTGCTTCATCTTGTTTGAGTGATATTATAAGTGAGTTTGAGAGAATTACAAGTGTTAAGTGACAAAACCCGATCCTGCAAATGGGCTCCTAATGAAATGTCCTTGTTAGGAGAGCTGCTCAAAAAGTAAGTGATTAGATTTATGCCTTAGGGTTTATGTTAATTTTTGTTCCTTTTGCATAATTTTAAAGGATTTTTAGGGGTTTGAGTTTCTTTGCATAAGACAACTAATTTGGGTAAAACTTTTGAACCCATTTTCCTAAACCCATGCAACCTAAAATCACCTTCGCTAGATCTTTAGTGACAAAAACAACAATTAATTTGGGATGTTGTGCGGAGGTTTTGGTCGTGGTCGGAGGGGAAAGGGTGAAAAAGAAGTTATTTGTGGCCTGGTTCGTTATGCAATGAAGATGTCATGGTGGTTGTTTAATTGGCATGTTTTGGTGGTAAAGATAAATGGCTGTGGTGACTGGAGGTTAAAGTATTTAACGATGGAAGTGATGAATAAGATCAAATTGATGGGAGAGAGACATGTGGAGACCATCAGCATGCCCAAGAAATCTAACAGCCCTAAAACATCATGTATGCCAAAAAAGAAAAGGAAGAAGGATGCCAAGGAGTTGAGTGAAATAAGCGAAAGGAATGGCAAGATGGTTAGGAGGGGATATTCTACTACATGTTCAAAGTTCAAGAATAAAGGCCATAAAAGATATTGCACTACTAAAAGAGATCACAGTCTGTTTCACAGAATGCTCCAAAAGCAACACAGAATGTGTACTGTGTGTTCTATCAGTTTGTCTGTTGAACCATGATGACTTTGAAAACATATTGGTACTTAATTATGGTATGTAATAGTTTGGTAGGTATGTACTATCTTTTGACACTTTGATATGGTTTATTTTATTAACATTTTGGTTATGGCATGTTTTATTTGACAACAATTGTATTGGAATCATATTTGCATACTTAACCATCTATAACATTTGACAACTAATAACAAGATACATAGCAAAGTGTTAACCAAAATTCATCAATACCAATTGCTAGTAGATACATAAACCAAACTCCACTACCATTACAAGGTAATATGGCATCATTTGGACACCAAATACAAAACAAAAAAAACCAACTTAAAAGTAAAACAATTGTTAGTTTTCTCAATTGAAATGCTAAGCTCTTGCAATTAGCTTGTAATAAGTTGTTGGAATTTAGCAATCTGGATAAAATATGAGTGACCTTTGCATAGAGTAGAGGGTCAAACCTAGGTCACAAACCCACAACTTATACCTTGTACATTTTATTGAATTGGTTCAAGAAACAAAGATGAAGAATAGTATTCCAAGACCCAAACAATTTTGGGCTTACAGTGTTAGCAAAACAATGAAAGCGACGTCTGAGGTCCAAAACATCATGATTCTGGTTGGAATCTACATGAACATATCACCATGTTCGCATGCTACAAGAAAGAGAGATGATGCGTAGAAACAGAGAATAATAAAACTAAAATACTGTTAAAACAGAGAATGATAAAATTACCTCAGATGAGTTGCATGTGAGTGAGATTTAATGACACACACTCACAACGTCTGAAAAATGGACTCAAATTGACAAATTTTCTAAAAGTCAAGTCCAAAATAAAAACAAATTAAACATTGATAGTCAAATAGAAAAAAATAGCAAAACAAATGATAAAACCAAAATGAACTTTTTCTTATTTAGTTTTCATCTATTTCACTTTATTTCTCTGCTTAAAAAAAGACTTGAGAGCGTGGCGTTAGGATGTAAGAATTATTCATCTCTTTCTTTTCGCTGACGCTGGTGATCTTTGCCGTTACTTTCACTTTTCTCTTCTGTATGCTCTGCAGAAGAATCCTCATGTGGGTGTTCTTCACTGCGTAATTGCTGCTGGTAGGTACCCAGATCACATCAATAATCTTGTAGGCTTTACTATTTCCATCTGATTTCAATTGTAGTTTAATCATCATTCACTTGTAAGCAGCAAATTACGATAATTTTTTCTGGGTCTTATCTCAATTTTGTTTTGATCATCGTTTCCAATTAGGGTTTTGATGACTTGTGTCAAAACAGTGGCTTTTTCCCAATTAATTTCTCAGATTGTAAAATGGGTGTACTTTTCTATAATTTAATCGAATATAACTTTCTCCCTTAAAAATTCATGCTTTGATTGGGGTTTTCTGCTTCTTAATTTTGTGTTTTTTCAGAAGATTATTGCAGGTTGAGATGGCGAATAATAATATATAATGTTGCAGCATGCGCAGAGAGGGCAACTAGTGAGACCCTGATCGGCCCAGACTGGGCTATTAACATTGAGCTTTGTGATCTAATCAATATGAATCCGGGGTAATTATCTTTTTCTGTTAATCTGATGTTCTTATTGTTCTGTTTCAATTTATTGGTTTTGATAAGATGTTTTCACATTTGATTATTATGAATTGCTCAAAATATGGATCATTGGGTAGTTTTAGCTCAGCTCAGTAGTTTGTTATAAGCTACTAACTTGCCGCTTAATCAGATGACCCTGATAATACAAAAAAGTCAGAATCTTTGGTTGCTCTTTGAACACTAAGAAAGTATTATTATGACTTCAAATTGCAATAATGAGTTTCATATGTTGTGAAGTGTTGCTAGTTTTGGGTCTTGTTTTTGGGTTAGACATTTAGACCTTGCCTAACATTTCAGAGCCCAGAGGTAAGTTCCAAGGTTCTCGGGGTGGCCTTAGCCTCAGGGATTGCCCTTTGATGGTTGAGTCAATATCTTATAAATAACAACATATTCTATTAGTGGTGTGTGTATATGATGTGCATAGGGGGGGTATAGTAGTGGGAGAGAAGAGTATGTTGTCTAGGAGAGCATGGGAGGAAAGGAAGGAAGAGGCTTCTTATAAAGTGATTGCCTCTCATTTTGAAGGAGGGGGATGTGGGCTGGTTCAGGCGGGGTGTGAACGAGCCGAGCGAGCCCGAGCTCGCTTAAGCTTGAGCTAGGCTTGTTTTACTTTGGAAAGCTCGAGCTCGACTCGTTTATTGTTTTATTTCTAAAACTCGAGCTCGACTCCTTAGAAAATTTTCAAGCTCGGGCTCGGCTCGTTTATTATTAAATTACCAAAAATTATTTATAATTATATTTTTTATATAAGATAAAATATTATATAATTATTTTTATCATAATTTGATATATCATAACATTATTAATCTCTCTCTATATATATATATTATATATTATATATATATATATTTAATATATAAATAAAAACTATATAAACAAAAAGCTCGTTTAGGATCGCGAGCCGGCTCGAGCTCGAGCTGAAGCTTGGGCTCGAGTTCTTTTAAGCTCGGTTTGATTCGAGCTTTTTTCGAGCCGATCCTGAGTAGCTTGCGAGCCAGCTTGGCTCATTTACACCCCTATGCCCAATGGGCCGAACTTGAATGGGCAGATGTTAGCCCAATCTGGGGTTATGTCTTCGTGAAGAGTAATATTAATATCATAATGTTTGTTTAAAAAAACTGATGTTAAGTTCAAAACATTTGTACATTTAGAGATGGATGCTGATTTCCATAGTTTGCTTGAATTGCAGGCAAGCAAAAGATGCACTAAAGATACTCAAGAAGCGAGAGTCAAGAGCAAAAATCCGAAAATTCAGCTCCTTGCTCTTTTGTATGTGTTCTTCTCATTATACTTTTCCTCATCTGCAGTTTTGACGCATTCACTTATAATTGTATTGATCTGGGTTATATTATCTCACAACGGGTCAAATAAAATAAATGCTATAAGGGAGATGGGTCAAGCAGAGAAAAAACAACCTAAAATGTATTTCTAGACTCCTGTCTGGAATCATGCATTCAAAGATTCAGATTGTCATCATTATAAGATCATTGATATAATTATATCTAATGTAGTAATTACTAAAAATTAAAAAAAAAATTAATAGATAGTTTTCAGGTTAAGTCGCCAGACCATTACTAAAAACTAGCAATTTTGACCTGTTACACTATCGTTGACCATTTTGCCACATGTAGCAATTGTTATTTGTTTTTGAGATGATATTTCTGGTTTAAGTGGTTGGAATTTGATTAATCTGAATCTTTCACTTGTAAATATTTTTTAGGTATTGGAAACTCTAAGCAAAAACTGTGGGGATAGTGTATTTCAGCAAATAGTTGAACGAGACATCTTACATGATATGGTCAAAATTGTGAAGAAAAAGGTATAACACACACACACACATATATAGTAATGCATATAAATACACACATATACATATACACACATTTATAGACATATTTGTACACATATATACACATATGTAGACATATATAGGTACACACACACGCATACACACATATATATGTATCCATATACACATACATATGTAAGCATACACATATATATACATATACACACGTGTATACACACACATGTGTATGTGTGTACGTGCGTGCACACGCTTCCTATTAAAAACCACAATTATGTTGAAAACCGTGAGAACTGCATAATCACATACATGTGTTTTAATTGTGATTTTCTTATCATTATTCTTAAAATGATAAGGGTAATATGTTTAGACTGCTTTATTTTCTCTTCCCTCTCTTCTTTTCTCTCCTTTATCTCTTTAATTTTTTGCCCTTGTGAAATTTCTTATGGAACCTTCTATGTTCAAACTTTTTTCTTACATGTACATGTGCATGTAAAGGTTGAATTAAGTTTTTCAAAGTTTATGAAAGTGCAAATATATATATGCATTCATTCTAGAACATATGTTGCATTTGTATGCGTATGTTCATTCTTTAAAAGTTTTGTATGCATAAGTGCATTCCATATAAAAAGTGTCATATACATATGTGTATACATTAACACGCCTAACTCAAATAGCAATCCAATTACATTAAAATATTGTTCCAGCATTGCATTGAAGATGACAACATAACCACCATTTAATTGAACACGTTTGGTGGTCTTGGTACGGGGTTGGGCTAGGGTTTTGACATAACGAACATGAAAGTGAAAACTATGTATTGCCTGTCCCCACCAAAACATTGCTATTGAAGGAGACAAATCACTATCCATTGTTGCGTGTGATAGAAAGTACCGATCCTTATTCGTCAACAGGTTATAGAGAGACCATTGGAGTGATAAGCTTGTGAATGGTAAGTGATGGAGAGTGAGGGGAGGATGGACAATCAAGATAGGGGCATGATATAAGGATAACTGAGACAAAAAATCCTTACTACCACATTCAAAAATTATTAATGCATTAGAAATAAAGTGCCAAGTACATATTGGGATTTGTATAGGTTTTAAATTTTTTAACAATCGGAGCGTGAAAAGGTATAATAGTTTTGAAATTTTAAAAAAGCCCTTGATGATCCATATGCATGTATGTTAAGACATCGGAAGAAAAATAAGCATATGATGTTTCAAGTAAACAACCTTTTGATGTAGTTTAATCAAAAAGTGATCGCAAAAGTCAACAATGTCAGTAATAATCAATACAAGTTAGTTGTAAAAAATGTAAATCAAACACCAAAATAAAAAATAAATACGTGCATAATTGTACTTGCATGGTATCATTTATTTGCATTAACATCTTATATGTATTTTAGGTCTATACATAAATCACACACACATATAAACACATATCCTGTAAAGTAAAAAGAATGCATTTACCATATGTAATTGTAAACATTTAAATTTAAATTCTTTAATTAGGCTGCAAACAAACCGAAGTCCTTGTTCGTGTTCGTACATTAGGATATGAACTTGTTCATGAACTGTTCACGGACGTTTCCCGAACAAGTATTCTTGTTCATGTTCGTTTTGTCAAGGAATGAACATATTCATGAATTGTTCACGAACACTTACCAAACACAAATGAACACAGAAATAGACGTTCGTGAACATAAGCTAACAAAATAGACGTTCATGAACATAAACGAATACAAACGTCTCATATATTCATTTTAAATTAGAAGTATTCTTCATTACCAACATTACCCAAAATCCACTAAAAGTAAATAACAGACAATGTTGACTGAGACGTATAGTATAACTAGGGTTTTCCTGTTTTTAGAAAATCAAAACCAACAAATAAAAATATAAAATACAAAACCCTTAAATAAGTAAACATAAACAAATACAAACGAACATAAACGGACTTAAATGAACACATTACCAAACGTTCACAGACGTAAATGAACAAGCAAACCTCTGTTCATGTTCGTGTGTTTAACTAAATAAAAGAATTTCTCGTTCGTGTTCGTTCATTTATTAAACGAACGAACATAAAGGAACTTCCCGCCGAACAGTTCATGAACTGTTCGCTGAACATTCGATTTGTTTGTAGCCCTACTCTAAATAATAATAGTCATTATCATATGAGGATTCTACTTATTCTTATCTATTATGTCATCCAAAAACTTTTACTTGGTATAATTGCTTGGTGTGACCCCATAGGAATTTATGTTATTAACAATGTTGTTAATTTGTGCACATGATCAAAGCGGTTCTCGAGGTCTTTATATATGTCGTTCTCAAGTGAATGCCCCCCCTCTCTCTCTATACACACAAATAGAGTCTCTCACAACAAATACTAAGATTATGAAATTCAGATTAATATATGTTTTTTATGTGACCTTGATTACATGATGTTACAGCCAGATTTAAATGTAAGAGAAAAGATTCTTATATTGATAGATACATGGCAAGAGGCTTTGGGGGAACGTGGGGGGAGAATTTGCCCAATACTATGCAGCATATGCAGAACTCAAGGTGATTTGTTAATTTGTGGTTTGGCACATATGTGGTTTGAGATATTCAAATATATGATGTGTTAATACAATATATTAGAAATGTATTATTACGGAAAAGGTTAATTGCACGTTTGCACCAAGATATACCATACTTTCACTTTTTTCCATTGTATACAACTACTTTCTTTTTAACATTGTATGTGACAAACTTAGATTTCTTGCAATTGTATGAAACATTAAGTGGATAAAAATGTGAAAGTATGTTGCATTTAGGTCTAATTGATTATTTAAAGAAAGAGAACTTTTGGGTAATGAGGGTCTGTGTGGTTTGAAAAATTGTTGGAATTGGGAAGATGAATGAAATGTGTACACTTGTTCCAAACGCCCTTTAAACAAAAGATTTCAAACTATATAATTAAAAGTTTAAGAACCTAATAAAATAAAATAGGAACTAAAACAAACTTCAAATTATATAACTTGTTATAAGTTTAAAAACTAAAAAAAATTAGACAAGTATATAACTAGAAGTTCTATAAAATTTAATAAAATTTAAAATGTTATATACTTTGAAATTTTGATAATTATTTTCTTCTTAAAATTGAATGATTTATAAGAAATTTTATAAAATTGAAAATTTGAAAAAGGTTTATAATAGAACCAAGGAGGAAGGTACGTCATATAATTATATACATCCCAATACTTTACAAATTTACAAACCAAACATGATAATGCCAAAGAATGGAATTTGAATTCCATTCATCATCCCCACCAATTGCATGACACATTTCAATTTCTTCAAAAAACATTCTGCAAACCAAAGGCCCCCTATGTGTTTTCCGGTCAACGCAACAAGATCCATACTAAAAATTACAGGTTTTGACCTGTTCTCCAACCTGCCTCTCTGCCCACATTGCCACCTCTACATTTACTGCAGATGACTCCCTTTTCTCGATCTTCTTATAAATGTTGTCTTATCATATTGTTGTTTGGTTGTGTAATATATTTTGTATGTTGTCTTTATGTTGATTCTTCTCCAAACCCTAATTATCCATTTTGTTGAATCATGGGACAGGCTGCTGGAGTAGAATTTCCACCCAGAGAAGAAAACAGTGTACCACTATTTACAACCACCACAAACTCAACCGATTGTGCGCCCTAATTCCGCGTATGAGGAAGCTGCTGTCCAGGCCTCCCTTGAGACTGATGCTTCTGGACTCAGGTATTACTGGAAATATTGTTCCTAGGGTTGTTGCCTTGTGTCTAAGGACCTAATTTAGGGGTGTTTGGGTGTGCATTTTAAGTTCAACTGTAATTAGAAGGACAAAAAAATATGTAAACAATAGTGTTTGGATATGTTTATGCTATTGAAGTTGTAATAATCAATTATAGTTGTTTGAGTGTTTGGCAAATCTATTTTTTTAACGAGTTAAAAGAAAAAATAAAAAGGATATTAATAGGATAAGCAAAATGTTTTGTTAATTGAAAGACTACAGTTTTATTGGATTAGATTGAAACGGTGAATTTTTTGTAGCTTGTATGAAAAGTTGTCCAATACTGATTAATTGACCCCTAGATAGTAGATAACGAGGAGGGGAACTCTTTATCCAAACACAAACCGATTATTACACTTCAAGTCACAACAAACAAATTGTTAGCTTTAGAATGCAAATGTAGACAACCCCTAAGGTGAGAGACTGGGATTTTTGAACATTAACACAAATTATGCTTCAGTTATTATGATCTAAATTTACCCTCATTTGTGATTCAAGAACTATCTAGTAATTTATAGGTGATTGGCTAAAATCTTGCCCTTTTGAAACCTAGTCACTACTAACAAACTTATTTAGGAACACGATGACAGGAAAAAAAAAGGATGAGAGTTTATGTGAACAACTTGTATATGAGGATCAAAATTGGTTAGTGGTTTGGTGGATTGTAGGGTTGTTATCACATTATATATTTATTACTCAATCCTTGAAGAACCTCAGGCTCAGGCTATAAGTTAATGACTCGTGTACTCCAAATCATATCATATGTACTATGTAAGGGGCTTAAAGGATTCACTAATGACATTCTGATTTTTGATACAAGGAGATCCTCAATATAAAGGGTGGCATGCATTGCCTAACCACATTCATGACATAAGTAATGTTTGGCTTTGCGATAGTGAGGTAATTAACTTTGGTTTCCTAGTAGGTTTGCTGCTTCTCTTTCTAGGTAATGCACAAGCTTGTCATCCTTATAAAAAAGCTATTTTGATAGGATCATGAGTGACTAGACTTTATTAGAAAATATCTAGTATAACTTGGTTAGGTAATCAGTTTATATAGCTTAGGGATTTACTAAAAGAGTATAGGAAGCCATTTGGATGTGCCACATGTCCTAAGGGGTGGAGGCATAGTTACCTCGATCGTGGTTCCCTTTGGTATGGGAACAAGGAACGCGACGCGATTCGATTGAGCCAGACATATTCGGTACGAACGGGGGTAGGTTCAATTCTGTACGAATCAGTGCGTTGTACCTTTGAGTTCGGTTTGGTGTACGCAATTCAAAACATAAATTACCGAATTTCAATTTCCAAATTAAAAACACAGAAACATAAAAGTTCTAAATTTCTAATCTAGCCACTGCATTTTTCCTTTCCCATTCTCAACGCCTTTGTCATCAATATCATCTCAAACCATTTCCTAAAAGTGAGCACTCAAACCATTTCCTAAATACTGTAATTCGAGGATGAGCCTTTGAGCAACTGGTAAGGTTGTTGCTTTGTGACCTTGAGATCATTAGTTCAAGCAGTGGGAAGCAACCTCCTGCACAAACTATAGGTAAGAGTGCTTACATCAGATCGTGAAGCGATTAGGTCCCTCTCCGAACCCAGCGCAAAACAAGATAAGTCAAGGACCGAGTCAGCCTTTTTAATAATTAACATTGAAAGCCAGTCGAAGGTACATAGAGCAGCTGCATAGAGTTTTAACTTATCCAATGTCATGATGTTTATGAGCATGACATTTGTGAGCATATCTTATCAATTTTTGTAGATTACCTTTTGATGAAGTTGTATCTAATGGATTTTTCAAACCAGGGATCTTATTCGGTTGTAGATTACTATTAATGACCTCTGACGAAAATACTTTGCTTTCTTCTTGTCTAGTTCTTTATGAAAGTTCTTCAACTAAATAAGCTCTGTACGGTCTTTAGCAACTGCCATGTACTCTGCTTTGGTAGTTGTAGTTGAACGAGCAACACTTTTCTGAAGTCTACTCTAAGGACATAACTAGTTGTACTCTTGAAAGATTGCTTGCAACCACCTAAATCAACATCCATTTATCCTTTCAGAACAACTTCTTTACCTTTGAAACACAATGCTACCTTAAAATTCCTTTTAATATCTCAACAACCATTTAATTGGGATTGATGATGTTTAGCCTGGTGATAATTTGAATGACAATTTGCACAGATTCGTTTCTGAAGGTAATAAAAAGTGTGATAATTTCATAATCGATATTAATAAAGGAACACTCATGTTGCAACTTGCTCGGACCCTTGAAGCTGAGATAACATGTGTCCTAAATAAAATCAGAGATGAAACTGAAAAGATTTGCATGGGACAATTACTTTAGAGGTATAACCCAATAATTATGTCTCGGTATGTGTCGAAAGGTAAGACGTTTGGGCATATACAATCCGGAAAAGCAACATAGGCCTCCCAAACGAGTTCGAAAGATTGAAGGTGCTGGTATTAAGAAGTAACAGCAGTTTTCTTGATCTTGATAATAAATAAGAATTTACATGAGAATATAAACACAAACGAAACTAAACCCTAGGACCCAATTACCATTTTACGAGGCTATTTAATTTAACAGATCTATTTCTATTTTATAAGTGTTAAACGGGATTGACCACATATCTATAGTTATCTGACAATAATACGTTGATGTTTCATTTTCATGTTCATCTTCATATGGTTTTTTTTTCAATGTAGCTTGTCAGAAATTGTTAATGCGCAAGGAATAGCAGATGTGCTCATGGACATGCTTAGTGCTTTGGATCCTAAGAACCATGAGGTAATAACTTGTTCACATATTGATTCGTTTTTTTCAATTTATTATCAGCTTTACTTTCCCTTATTATGGGGTGTGGATTGCGATTTGAAACTCATTATGGTGGCTCGCAGTCGTTATAATCAGTTTGTAATGTGGATATGCATATTCTGCATCTGATTATCCAACTTATTTAGGGGTCAAATAATCATTTTTTATACTGGCTGCACAAAATTTGATTATCAAAGGTCTACCGTTTCTTTTAACCAACTTTTGTCTCACAATTCGCCTCTCGTTTTTTGACCTTTTTCATAAGAATTTATCTATTTGAGTCATTATATGCCCTTATTTATGTATATAACTAGAATTTGGAAAAATCAAAACAAATGATAATATTACAAATGTAACTGTTTTATTATAGCTGCTTCTATTTTTCTGAAATTGCACTCTCACTTTGGAAGATAAAAATATAACACCCCAATTTAAGTGTTTCCTTGTGATCTTGTGCCAGGGTTTAAAGGATGAACTAATCGTTGACCTTGTTGGCCAATGTCGTTCCTACCAGACACGGGTCATGACCCTCATAAACAGTACCTCGTAAGCGCACACAACTTCTTTTTAGCAATTATAGCCATCTAAAAAATATATATATAATCGAGCCGTTTGCATATTGTTTTAGAGACGAGAAGCTTCTAGGTAAAGGTTTGGCATTAAATGATACTTTGATGCATGTTCTTGCGCGACATGATGAAATCGCGAAAGGGGCCGCCACGCGCCCCATACAAGTAGCAGCAAAGGAAAATTCTGTTGCACCTCTTGTAAATGTCACACATGAAGATGATGAGTCTGATGATGATTTTTCCCAACTAAACCACAGGTAAATATCACATCTTCACTTCTAAACTGGTCATGTAAATTACTTGAAATCGCCTTCTCTACTCTTTGTATATGAAATGGAATCATAATTGGAATGTCGGTGGATATTGAATTAAGCTATCCTCAAAATCTCGTGTGAATTTTTCAGGTCATCACGTGATACTTTACAGAATCATTCGAGGACTGGAGGGGTGCGTGCAAGTCCAGGTGTTCCTCCTTCGCCCTTACCATCATCAAGCAAGCGAACAGCTGCTGGTGGCACCGCAGTGGCTGATTATCTAAGTGGCGATTCTTATAAATCTGATAGACGTTCAGATACCTCCAAAAGCGCGATCTCCACCCATCCACCACCTTTGGATGATTATATAAATCCCACTGCAACAATGTTTGATGCTTATGATGAACCGACGCAGATGAACAAATCCATTGTCCCACCACCACCACCAACAACCACGAAAACAGCCATCTCCACCCACCCTTCGCCTCCTGATGATGATTACATAAACCCATTTGCTACAAGTGATGAACCCGATCGGTTCACCAAGTCCATGGATGGCCCATTGTCTATCCCACCACCGCCTTCGAAACGTACTCAAAGGCGGCAATTTTTTGAGAAAAATCATGGTCTCCCAGCTGGACCATCAATTTCCAGTGGCGGGTCTGGGTCTGGTTTATCATATGATAGTTTGGTCGGTGAGACTCGGAATCTTTCTCTTAATTCATCAAATTCAACCAAAAAAACAGAAGCCTGAAGATGCTTTGTTCAAAGATCTTGTTGATTTTGCAAAAGCCAAGTCGTCGTCTTCATCAAATCCAAATAAGTCATTCTGAATTTCGATATCTAGTTCTAAAAGCTAAAATGAATTTTGTTATATTATGCTTGTTTTTATGGTATATATACTGAGTTTACCCCACCTTGGAAGTGGTGTAACCATGTTTAGTGAGTTAAAAAGGTATAACTAACTATAGGTACACCAAAGATGTTAACATGGATTTGGTGTTATTAAGTTTTATTCTAAAACCGTAAAGTGTTATTTTCATCAAGTGTATATTTATTATTGGCTACTTACGAAAACTTTATAAAAAATTATAATTTATATAAAAAATATAGAAATATTTAACACATAATATAAAGATAAAAAATACTTGATTTTATGGTATTATTTTTTAAAAAATAATAATAAAGTATATAAAAGTTATTTTTAGTGTAAAAAAGTCGGTAGATGTTAGACTAATGTCAGCTTTTGTTTATCAAGTCTTAGTAATCTTCTTATAAGTATAGGGTACCTAGATATAATTTATTTATCTATATATATTTGGTGTAAACTCCTCAATATTCAATCAATGAAATTACCTTTGATAGTTTGATTTGGTATCAGAGCCAAATTAGACTCTAACCCTAATCAGCATCTTCCATCGGTCATCTTCTTCCTCAAACCCTAATTTTGCTGTCAACAGTAACCATGGCTGCAAAAACAGCCTTTACCAATGCAGAAAAGACCATCCACAACTCTCACAAATTCCTTTTACTCTCAAACCCACAAACTATGACGCTGGCGATCAATGATTGAATCGTTTCTCACATCACACAATCTTTTCGGTTATGTTGATGGAACAACACCATGTCCGGACAAAACGGTTACCGTTGGATCAAACACCACCGATAATCTCAGTTATACCCCGTGGATTTCCAACGATGCCCACTTCCGAACTCTAATCACAACTGCAGTCTCTTAAGATTCGTATAACATGTACAAGGAAAAACTTCCAGTGAAGTTTGGCTTTCATTAGAGCGGGCTTATGCTCCAAATACTACTGCCCACGAATTCACTCTCAAAAATCAGCTTCTTAGAATAACTCAAAACAGTGATGAAAAACCTGCAGATTATCTCTCAAGAGCACAAGGGTATGCAACTGCCTTGGCAAACATTGGTGAACCGGTAAAAGACAAAGATCTTGTTATGTTTACTATTGCAGGATTACAAGAAGAATATAATGGCCTCAAGAGTACTCTGTTGGCTCGTTCCTATCACCTTCACCGAAATCCATGCTATTCTTAGTGACCATGACTACTTAATCACCACCACCCTAAACACCAACCCAAAGGCGTGCAGGACCGGTGAAGGGTATGCACTTACAACACAACAACACAATGAGGAGAGTTGCTTAGAACACTTAACAGATCAAATAGGGAACTGGTTAATTTGTTAATGAAAGATTCTAAGAACACAAGTAAATGTGAGACAGAACAAGATTGCAAACAAAACAAGTATTTGGTTTTCAAGAATGTTGTATATTGCTTCTCAAGTTCTATTACAAGTTACCAAAGCATCGATTGAAAGTTACAAGTACTTGAGATACTTTATACTACATCCTACAGCCAGCCATACTTTGAAAGCCAGCTGGATACAATTGACTAGACAACTACAAAATCAAATGTAGAGTCAAAAGGCATATCTGCCTTTTGACTTATGACTATGACATGGCATAGCTCACATCCTAATATATTACAAAAAGGATAAAAGTACATAAAGTAGAAAGCATGGACTCAAGACCTCAATGTACAGTTACCAAAAGCATGGACCTTTCACCACTCATGTAAGTTGGTGACTTTACAGAGTAGCAACGGAAAGATGGTCCAGCTTTATGGTAAAGTACATCAGATAAAGGCATATCTCTAAAAGTCTTCGGAAGAAATCTGTCTTCACTCTTTGGCTTCGGAAGACTTTGTCTTTAAAGCTTCGGAAGACTTCACTTTTGGCTTCGGAAGATGTTGGTCTTGGCTTCGGAAGATTTTACACTTAGAATATTTCTAGTGCATGGTGTAAAACTTCCGAAGCATTTCTACTTCAGTTCTTTAGTGCATGCTTGCAGAGAGACTTTGGATGTTTTGGCTACATCAGACTTATAGGAATCCTTACAAGGCGTTTCTTTCTGCCCAACAGCTCTGTTTTTCAGCCCCTTAACACCAACTTTCCACTGCTGCCCAATCAACCCAACCAACTCTTGATCAATTACAGCAACAACTCCAAAACATTCAGTTAATGGCTTCTCAGTTGGGACAACAGCTTAGTCCAGACATATTACCAAAACTCAAGCGAAATATAATTCTCGGTCCTACAACAACAATCAAGGTGGTCGACACAATCGCACCTACTCACGTGGTAATCTCATGGTGCCTTAACCTCACGACCTAGAGATAACAGTGGCACACGACAATTCTCTTGGGCTTCAGCTCAGAATACGGTTTATGGTCACTGCAATCGTTATGGAATTGGTCACCTACCTTCATAGTGCCTAAATCAACAAAATCATCCTCGTTCTGCACCTCAAGCCAACTTCACAGCCCACTCCGATGTTGGATCCTCTTATGGCACCACTTGGAAGCCCGACACTGGTGCAACACATCATGCCACTCTAGATCTATCAAGTCTAGACAACTCCGAGGCATACTATGGTAACGATTCTTTACTTGTTGGTGACGGTAAATCTATTCCTATCTTTAACATTGGCCCTTCAAAAATCTATTCCTCACACAAAACTTTTCATTTATCTGATATTCTTCATGCTCCTAAACTAACATAAAACCTTTTATCTATTCAAAATTTTGTCTTGATAACAATGTCTTCTTTGAATTTCACTCTTCTTATTTTGTTGTAAAGGACGAGTCTACACACAATATACTCCTTACGAGTCCCAGTGAGCAGGGTTTATATTCCATTCGCCTTTCGCAACTCAAGTCTTTACCCAAGGTTGCATTCACTGCTATCAAAGCTTCATCAAATATTTGTGATCAACGTTTAGGACATCCTCATAATCAAGTGTTTCATTCAATTGTTTCTCATTGTTCTTTACCAGTTTCGAATAAATTATTCAATCATTTATGTTCTTCTTCTCAAGTAGAAAATCTTTGAAATTATCATTGTCTGATTCTACTTTTCACAGTAATAATATTTTAGATCTTGTATATTGTGATGTTTGGGGTCCTTCACCATCACCATCATTTGATGGACATCATTAGTTTTTGTTATGTGTTGATCATTGCACTCGTTACATGTGGATTTATCTTCTAACACAAAAATCTGATGTTTATATCACTTTAACCAACTTCATCACCATGGCTGAACGCCAATTTAACACTAAATTAAAATGTATACAATCTAACTTGGGGGTGAATTTAGACAGGTTTCCAATTTTTTTCGCAACCTTGGTATTATTCATCGACGCTCGTGTCCACACACAAGCGAACAGAATGGCATTGGTGAACGTCGTCATCGTCATGTTGTCGAAAATGGTTTGACTCTCTTGGCTCAATCTAGTCTTCCTCAATGTTTCTGGCACTTTTCCTTTGAAACGGCCGTGTATCTTATCAACCGACTTCCCCTCGTGTTTCATCTAACAAATTTCCCTTTGAACATATCTTCAAACGGAAACCTGACTACTCCTTTCTACGGGTATTTGGCTCTCAATGTTTTCCTTATCTTCGCCCGTATAACCATTACAAAATGGAGTTTCGTTCCACCCCATGTGTCTTTCTTGGCTACAGCTTATCTCATCATGGCTATCGATATTTTGATACTTCCACTAACTATATCTACATTGATCGTCATGTCCACTTCTTGAACACATTTTCCCATACAAACAATCACCCACTCCCTCTCCTACACCGACATCACCCTCTCCATATGTTTCTGTCTTCCCTAATCCACCACCCGGCTTTCCTCTGGAACGACCACTTCTCAAGTTCTTTTACAAGTAAAGAGACAGAACAAGAGAGTTGGGTTTCAAGTTCTTTTACAAGTGTTACAAAGCATGAAGAAAGATACAAGAACTTGAAATACTTATACTACAACCTACAGCCGGCTATACTTTGAAAGCCAGCTGGATACAATTGACTAGACACTAACAAAATCAATTGTAGGATCAAAAGGCATATCTGCCTTTTGACCTTGTGACTATGACATGCCATAGCTCACATCCTTATACATTACAAAAAGGATAAAGTACATAAAGTAGAAAGTTACAGACTTAAGACCTCAATGTACAGTTACCAAAAGCATGGACCTTTTCACCAACTCATGTAAGTTGGTGACTTTACAGAGATGCAGCGGAAGGTGCTTTATGAAACAGTACATCAGATAAAGCATGTGTACTAAAAGTCTTCGAAAGAAATCTGTCTTCATAGGTTGAAGCTTCGGAAGACTTTGTCTCTGAGGCTTCGGAACTTCATGTTTGCTTCGGAAGATATTGGTCTTGACTTCGGAAGATTTTACACTTAGAGTATTTTCTAATGCATTGTGTAAAACTTCCGAAGCATTTTATACTTCAGTACTTAGTGCATGTGCAGAGACACTTTGGATGTTTGGGTTGCATCAGACTTAAGGAATCCTTACAAACTCCCCCTAGGCTGATGCTACCAAACACTTAGAAGATCTTCAAATGTTGGTGGTCTTCAGTACAATCATGACCATTCCTTTCTTCATTAGATGGTCAGGATCATCAAGACTTTCATAGTATCTTCTCATCTCAAAGAGATCATGCAGAGGTAAGTTGATTATGTCTTGCCAGAGTAGACATTCTCAACACATTGATCTCTGATTACATGCCATCTTTCTGGATTGGTAGAGTAAGTCCAGGACAAGATGGGTGTCTCAGGTTGTTCAAACTTGACCTCCACTTCAGGTGGGACTTGACTTGGGAGAGTGCAAGTCAATCAGTTCACCACTCTTAATCTTCTGCTTGATCACCCTTATATGCTCATCCATTGTGGATAGAGACATAGGGCCAAGTCTCCTTCCGGAGAATCCATATAGCTTCAGAAGCTCATCATCCTTTGTCTGTCAGCAGACTTCTTTACACTCTTTTGGATGATGAGGCTCTTGACTTTGCAGCTTCTTCCCTTAGCTTCCTTTTGGTTGTCTTTCTTTCTTTGACTAGCTCAAGCTCAAGTTGCTTTAGGTACTCAAACTCAATGAAGTCATAGGACAGGGGAAGAAGTGCATCTGCCTGATAGAAGCCTGTGGCACTCAGGTAGTTGATCATCTTGATCCTATCTTCTTCTTTATCTACCTGAGGTTCTTGTGGAGCCACATCTTCCTGTGCAGGACTTTCTTGAACTGGAGAGAGAGTGGGAGCATGCTTGTAGAGTCTTTTCTGTCTCTTCTCCTCTTTGAATTGGAGAAGTAGCCTTGCATCCTCTTTCTCCTTCATCTCTCTTGACACTTCCATGTCAGCCAGTTCATTTAACTCTTCTAAGGGAGGGAGATGATTTCATCAATATCATAGTTCCTGGTCTGTAAATAAGTAATCCTGACTGCCCTTAACTCATCATCTTGAGTATTTGGTCTGGGGGCAGCCCTGATTGCAGCTTGCATAAAGCTTGATGACCCAGAGGAACTTTCTCCCCTTAGCTTCCTTTTCCTCTCTCTCTCTCTTCCTCCTCAATTTCCTCAGGAGTCATTATCCTTTTCCCTTTGTCACCACAGACCTTTGTGACTCAGGGTGGATAGAGGCTTGGCCTTCATTGCTTGGTGTAGCTTCCATGCTCTGGCCAGAGAGAGGCTGAGAAACACCTTCACCAGCAGGTGTCTCAGAAGGAGTTTGAACCTCTGCAGCAGTTGTTGATGATGAGACAGGGGTCTCAGGTTCTGCCACTGGGCCTTCAGTCAAGGTTTCCCCTATGAAACTAATCTTAGGGTCCACCTCAACATCCAGTTGACCGATGACATTGCCTGATTGCCTAAGTCTCCTTCTTAGAGTGAACTCTGCAAGGATCCTATCTTGGATTCTTTGAGCCAATCTGTCAGCTTGTCTTGAATTGCTTGGATTGACAAGTGGCATGTTGACTAAATCCAATCTTTCATAGAAGTTCAGGCTTTGAAAATCAAACACTTCTTGTTGCCCTTGAACTCTGTGAAGGATAAGGGCTCTTCTGTCAGCATCATACCTCACCTTATGATGTAGTTGGCAGTTCCTTGTGGTGGAGATGAGACAGCCCTTGGTATACCTTCCTCAAAGAGACTCCTGATGATAGAGTCTATAGAGTCCACATTAATGTGAACTGAGGAGGAAGTTGCTGAGAATGCACAACAGCAAGTGAGGATGGTGAGTCCTCTATGTCCATTCTCTGTGAAGAACTCCCAGGTTCTGTGGTTGTAATAACTTTCTCCCCCTTTGGTAGCATCACCCACTTGCATAGGTGAGCTGGAGGATAAGTCAATCACTTCCACAGGTTCTTGTGTTCCTGGTTGAGCTCTCCTTAAAGGTCTCCCAGCTAGTTTTTCCTTTAGATATGAAATCTGAAGTTGCTGATCATTGACCCTGTTTTGTAAGGTAGTCACCTGAGATTCCAGGTGACTAACCTTAGAGACTAAATAGGAGCATGTTTTTGACATTTCTGCACCTTTAGTCTCAAATTCCCCTCTTCTTCATCAGAAGAATCATTGGGGGATGAGATGATTGGACCAAAGTCCTCTCTCTCACCACCAGCTTGAGGTTCTTGGCTGCTGGTTTTCCTCTGCTCACTAGCAATCTCAGTTGAGATGCCAGTGGGCTGAGTTGCCATGGTTGAGGTCTTAATGATGTAATCACTTTCAAAAGTGAGAGCCTCTTCCATATGGACATCCTGAACATGTTCAGAAGTGTCCACCTCAGTAACAGGTGACTGATGGGATAGACTGAGGAGAGTCAGAGGTACTCATCTCTCTTTGAGTAGGGGAGGAGAAGAGAGACTCATGGTACTCACTGAATCCTAAGTCTTCATCAGTATAGAAGGATAGGTTGGGAATTGGTTGGTTGAGATCTAAAGGCTGGGGATGGTAACTGTCCCCTGAAGGTTGTTCACTTGAGTGTTGAGACTCAGAGTGAAGGCTTAAGGCTTGGGCTTGTGAGCTCATCAGGGTGAGCATGAGGAACCTCAGCCCTGATAGGTGAAGAAATGGGAGTGGTTTGCTCCTCAGGGGAAGTGGGAGCTCTAGTGTCCACTTCCTCCTGTAAGGTTGAGTATATGGGGGCCTGCACAGACTCAATAGCCTGAGCAGGGGTTCGTTTGGATTTTCTTTGGTAGGTGAGGGTGATTTGTGGTCTTTTTAGAGGTAAGGATAAAAGTGTGGGCACTAGCTTGTGTTGCTAGGTTGTCACCTTGAGCAATGAGCTCTAACATTTTGGGGACTAGGGCTGTTTCTACCCCTGAGAAGCCTACAGTTGGCTTCTTCATTATTTTAAAGATGTCGGGCTTCATCTGTCCCAATTTAAGAATATTACTTGTTTCCCTCAACTGTGAGCCCAGTTCACAGTTGAGAATGTGTTGAACATATCTAGGAAACATGTAATACTCTAAGGAGTCCAAGTTTGCAAGTAAATTAGTATAACAAATTGAGAATACCTGAACTTGACCCCCTGAACCATTCCATGAACTATAAAGGAGAGATCCTCAGGAATCTGGTCCCATCCACCATGCTTGTTTGATAAGCTGTGGATAACCACATGGAGCAGGTATTTCCACTGGGATGAGACCTTCCTTTCCTGAAGGTCTTTACAGAGAAATCTCCCTCATAGCCCATCTGCTCAAAGGAATGATTAACAGCTTCCTTTGGGAAGGACAACTCACCTTCTTCATCATCCAGCTGCAAATGTTGGTTAATGATGGCCGGAGTGATGAAGATTGTCCTCCCTTGCACTGTGGCAGACAGTGCCTTCTCCCCATCCATAATGACCTCTTGGCAGGTCTTCCAGAATTCAAGCAAGTGATCCTCATATAGAGTAGGATCAATGGTCAGGGAGGTGAGTGTGAAATAGTTGGATAGAGTTAAGAATTGGCAAATCTCTGAGAAACTTGCATCTTTCTCAGAGCTTAACAGAGCAACTTGATTATGTTGCCTGTGAAGTTTGGAGAAATCTGGGTTGTTTCTGCGGTTAAGGTTGGCCATTTCAGAAGCTTAAGGGTGAAGAAAGGTAGAAAGCAAAGGCGGTTTAGAGAATTAGGTTAGAGGAATAGTGGAATTGAGGAAGATAGTGAGAAAGAGGGGGAACCGTTGGGTATTTATGTGAAAAGGGATTTGAACCAAAGTTAATGAAAGAGGATAAACTTTGAAATCCGGAAGTCGGTCCCACCTCTGAAAAGTAGTTTACTTTTGCTCAAAAAGTAGTTTTCTTGGAATTCGAAAAGCTTCCGAAGGTAATTTGTCTTCGGAAGTTTTAATGAAAAAGCTTCCGAAGCTAAAATGGCTTCGGAAGATTTTCCTGAGAGTCTTGAAAATTTATGCTTCGGAAGAGAAATAAACCCTTGAATGCTTTGTATAAAGAACAACAAAGCTTCCGAGAGTTAATTTTGCTTCGGAAGGAAAAGGTCCTTAAAACAAATAAGTGTCTGAGATAAGAATTTAAGCTTCGGAAGATGGGTTTAGACTTCTTCCGAAGGTAAAATCTCTTAGACAGTTATTTATTTTGAAGACATAATTTTCTTCCGAAGATAAAATTTTATCTTCCGAAGTATCAGAAAATTTTCAAGAATCTAAGGAAAGTCTTCAAAAAGAATTTTACATCCAAAGAAAGAAAACATGAGCTTATGAAAGTGATGAACTAGACAACTTAGGACACACATATTTTAAGAAGAAATAATTAGAATTAGTTTTAAGAAAAAGTCTACTCAAAGTTAATCATCCCAATAGCTGATATCAGATATTTAAATCTCTGTTCATCAAAAGCTTTTGTAAACAGATCAGCATATTGTCATCTGTATGAACTTTGACTAGTTTAATTAATCCCTTTTCATAGTTATCTCTTATTAAATGATACCTGATGTTGATGTGTTTGGTCCTTGAGTGCTGCACAGGGTTCTCAGTGATAGAGATAGCACTATTGTTGTCTATGTGGATAGGAGTCTCTTTGAAGTTAAATCCATAGTCCAGCATCTGATTTTGAATCCAAAGCACTTGAGCACAGCAGCTTGCAGCAGCAATGTATTCAGCCTCAGCAGTTGATGCAGACACACAGGATTGTTTCTTGCATTGCCATGAGACAACCCTTCCACCAAGGAATTGACATCCCCCAGATGTAGACTTTGCAGTCATGTTGCAACCACCATAATCACTATCTGTATAAGCATACAGATTGAAGTTAGGATTCTTTGGATACCATAGACCAAGTGTTGAAGCACCTTTGAGGTATCTTAAATCCTTTTCACAGTGATTAAGTGAGACATCTTAGGGTTGGCTTGATATCTTGCACAAATACATGTAGCAAACATGATATCAGGCCTGCTAGCTGTAAGATACATAAGAGACCCAATCATAGCCCTGTATAAATGTTCATCTACACACTCCCCCTCAAGATCAGGTCCAAGGGAGTGGTTTCTGGCTATGGGTGTCTTAGCAATCTTACAATCAGTCATGTTGAACCTCTTGAGTATGTCTTGAACATACTTTGACTGACTTATGAAGATGCCATCTTCACCTGCTTCACTTGAATTCCCAGAAAGAAATTGAGTTCTCCCATTGAACTCATTTCAAATCTGTCTTTCATCAGCTTCTCAAAGTCTTTGCAGAGCTTTGGATTAGTTGAACCAAAGATGATGTCATCTACATATACTTGAACTAGCAATAAGTCATTTCCCTGTCCTTTGATGAAGAGAGTTCCATCTATAGTACCTCTCCTGTATCCATGTTTACAAAGATACTCAGATAGTGTCTCATACCACTTCCTGGGTGCATGCAGCCCATAAAGAGCTTTGTCAAGCTTGCAGACATAATCAGGATGATCAGGGTCTACAAAACCAGGTGGCTGTTTGACATAAACCTCTTCATCAATCACTCCATATAAGAAAGCACACTTTACATCAAGTTGAAAGACCTTGAAGTTCTTGGATGCAGCAAATGCCAGGAATATCCTAACAGCTTCTATCTTGCTACAGGAGCAAAGACATCAGTGTAGTCAATCCCTTCTTCTTGTGTGTATCCTTGAACAACTAGTCTTGCCTTGTTCTTGATGATAATTCCTCTATCATCCTTCTTATTCCTAAAAACCCATTTGGTTCCAATGGTAGTCTTCCCATGAGGAAGAGGACAAAGGTTCCAAACTTTCTGCCTTTTGAATTGAAGCAGCTCTTGTTGCATAGCTTCAACCCACTTCCATCCTTTAGAGCTTCATCAACTTTCTTGGCTCTATCTGAGATAAGAAACAAGAGTGAAGACAAACATTTGCTTCATGGGTTTGTCCTCTTGTTCTTACCCCTGTGACAACATCTCCAATGATGTTTGTGGTGGGGTGAGACTTGTGGATCCTTAGCTGAGGGATCACAGCAAGTTGCTGAGAAAGATCCAAATTTGAGAAATTTAGATCTGGCCTAGATGATTCACCCTCCACATTACCACACTTATCAAGATTAACTTGATCCAATGAGTGTGTGACATCATTGATGTTGTCATCTATGGTGTGGTTATTAGCATCAAGGAATTCCTGATCACTATCACCATCACCATCACCATGTTGTCTTCTACAATTGAGGTATCTTTATCTGGTTGAGAGCCTCTGAGCTGGAATTTGAAGGTATCAGCTGAATGAATTGTCATTGTGTGTGCTGATAGAGACCTCATTTGCTGAAGTAGTTCCAACTGGAGCTGAAGATGTATGAGTTGAGGGTCTTCCTAGCTCAAATCTTGGATCAGGATCACCTGTATTTAAATTTTCTGCAGATCCTGAAACATGCTCACAAGATTTGTTAAAACAGTTGGTAACTAAATCAAGATCAAACAGCCAATCAGGACCAGAACCAGCCACACAGGGTGTGTGTTCATTGAAAGTCACATTGGCTGACTCCTCAACAATTCTAGTTCTGAGATTGTATACTCTATAAGCCTTAGCTTGGGAAGAGTATCCAATGAAATGTCCATCATCTGATTTCTCAGCAAACTTGGCAATTTGATCCTTGGTATTCAAGATGGTGCAGGGACATCCAAATGACCTGAGAAAACCAATGAAAGGTTTCCTCTTGTGCCAAAGTTCATAAGGAGTCTTACCATGTGTCTTAACTACTAAAACTCTGTTTTGCACATAGCAAGCAGTATTAACTGCCTCTGCCCAGAAGGTGATGGGCAGTTTAGAGTCAGACAACATAGTTCTTGCAGCTTCAATAAGTGTCCTGTTTCTCCTCTCAGCAACTCCGTTTTGCTGAGGAGTCCTGGGAGCACTATATTGTCTTGTAATACCTTTTTCATCACAAAATGTATCAAGGATTTGGTTCTTGAATTCAGTTCCTTGATCACATCTTATGGTTTTGACCTTGTGATCACATTGATTCTCAACTTTTAAGATGAAATTCTTCAGAATCTCAGGGGTTTCATCCTTAGTTCTAAGAAAGAAAACCCAAGTGAATCTTGTAAAATCATCTGTGATCACTAAACAGTAAGAGGTCCTTCCTAGACTCATTACACTGGTGGGGCCAAAGAGATCCATATGTAACAAGTGTAGGGGAGTAGTGATGGAGTTCTTTTCCTTAGGCTTGTGAGATACCTTGTGTTGCTTCCCTTTCAGGCATGCAACACAATGATCATCACTTGTAAACTCTTTCTTTGGCATTCCAGTTACCAGATCATGTTTAATTAATTTATTCATGTTCTTAAAGTTTACATGGCACATTCTTTTATGCCATAGGAAAGACTCATCACTATTTGCTTTAGATAGAAAGCATGAAACTTCTCCAGAGGGAGATGTTTCTTGCAAATCCATGTTGTACATGTTCCCTTTCCTGGGGGCTCTGAGCAGGATATGCTCATGAGGAATGACCACTCCAGGCTTGAGAACAATGCACTCATGCTCAGTAAAGAGCATGTTATGACTCTGATCACAAAATTGGGATACACTCAGAAGATTGTACCCAAGCTCCTTAACAAAGTTTACCTTCTCAATGCTGAGCTTACCATTTGTGACCTTGCCCCTTCCTGAAATGTAACCACCTTCATCTCCTCCAAAAGCAACTGGTCCTCCATCAATTCTCTCAAAATTATGGAGTAGAGACCTATTGCCTGTCATGTGCCTGGAACAGCCACTGTCAATTATCCAGACATTCCTGCTTGTCTTGAGCTGTTCCTGCACAAAGAAAATGATTAGTTACATTTGGAAACCCAAGCCTTACTTGTCTTGGGCTCACTAAGTGTAATAGAAGGTAATGCAACAGTAATAGATCCTATGGTTGTACTATGGGATCTTCAGCTGTTGTTGATGGAGAAACTTCAGTCATTTGGTCTTTCTTAGACTTCCACACCACCTTTGGAGTCTTGGACTTGACCTTCAAAACCTTAGAAGCTTTTGGGACTTCACAAGTTTTGATGACTGAACCTTCGGAAGATTCTACAGTCACTGCAGCAGACTTCAGTGCTTCGGAAGAACTCCTTTCTTCCGAGACCAATTTTACTTCCAAGGTAATTTTCCATTTCCTTTTCTTTGATTTGGAGCTTCCGAAGGAAACAGACTTTCCTTCCGAAGCTTGAGACTTCTTGAAACTCTTTGAAGTCTTTGTATTGGTCATGTGGATAGTACTTTTTAGGATTGTATGGGCAATCCTTAGCAATGTGAGAGGTACTTTCACACATGACACATAACATTTTCTTCTTCAAAGGAGTCTCCTTTTGAGAGCAAGACTGGCTTTGGTCACATCCCTTCTCCACCTTCATCTTGGTAGAGATGCTGAGACAGTTCTTTTGGGCTGTGAACTGTTCTTGGAGTTTGATGGTCCAGGCTGTGCAGCAGTGGTACACAGCAGCTCAGTCTTCTTCTTTGCACTGAGATGATTTGAACAAAAACCAGGACTCTTAGCTGAGGAGTCTTGGTTGATGTCTTCAGTCCTTACTACTTGAAACCTGCAGAGATAAAAACTTGTTTCTGCTTAGCATCAAAAGTAGCCTTGATCTCTTGAGCCTTCTTTGCTTTCCTCTTGCTCTTCCTGATCAAGTTCTTTCTCTTGGACTTGGTCATCACAGTGGATTTCTTCTCCTCAGAAGGATAGTGGCCCTTGGAAGAATCCTCTTCTTCACTCTTCTCAGAGGAATTCTTCACTATCACTTCTTCATCATCCTCACTTATAGGATCTATGAGAGGAAGCTCATCTTCACAAGTTCCACACCTAGGAGATCTTACAGACAAGATTGTGTGTGGAGGAGCTATCTCATTTGATCCCAGTCCCTGTCTATTTTGATAGCACACTTTGTTGTGCAGGGATGAGGATATCATGTTCTTGAAGGTCTCTTCTTCAAGAACACTTTCTCTGCCTTGGCTTTGCTGATCACAAGCTCAGCCTGGCACTCAGTCAACTTAGTTATGAGATCCTGGATCTGAGTTCTAAAATCTGTATGTTCATGTTTTAGTACTGAAATGGTTTTCTCCAAGTCCTCTATCTTTAACTTGTAATCATTTTAGACTTTCTAAAATCAGATTTTAATATGTTTAATGACTCAAGATCAGATCTCATCTCTAAGTTGTAGGACCTGTATCTATTTACTTTAGCAATGCATTCAGGAGTACAGAGATGTTCCAATACCTTGGCTTCATCATGGTCAGCCATCAGTGCTTGGTTTGGAGAAGCATCTTCCACCTGAAAGCTCCAGTCAAAGCCTCCCTCTTCAACAGCAACAGCAGCATGTTGCTTTGGCTTCTCATTCTGAGGGGCTTTGTCAGTGTAGTTTGGTCTGGGTTGTGTTTGGCCCCCATTTGTTTTAGGTGCCTTACACTCCCTAGCAAAATGGCCCATAAGGTTACAGTTGTAACACTTAACTTTGCTTTTATCCAGCCCAAACTTTCCACTGGTAGCATTGCTTGGAAACCTTCTTCCTGTTCTCTTGTAGAACTTCTTGGCTCTGTGAGTGAGGAGAGCCATCTGCTGAACTATCTCCATGTATTCCTAGGTCATCTGGATGGATACAGTCCAGGTCTTCAAGAGTGAAGAGAGAGTTCCCACAGCTTTCGTCGTAGACACAAAGGCTTGAGAAGAACTTGTCTCTTGGAATGGGCTTCCTTGAGTAAAGTTCTCCCTTGGTGTCTCCGGGAAGGTGATGAAAGGACCCTTTTGTGAGTTTCAGGGTAGCATATGAGATGATGTTGAGGTTCTATGCTGTCCCTTTCAACCACATGAAGGGCTGAACCCATTTGATTGCTGGAGTTGCCAAATGAACCTTGCATGTTCATCTCCATCTGGTATCCACTGAGAATCCCATATAACTCTGTGAGAGTAAAAGTTTTAAGGTTCTCAGTCCTCTTGATCACCACACAATAGTGTGTCCATTGCCTAGGAAGTGAGGACATGAACTTCCTTACAATGTCCCTGTTCTCAAGAGGAACTCCTCCATCAACTAGGGTATCCACTATCTCAACATACCTGAAGTATTGTTGAGTCATGGTTTCACCTGCTTTAAAGGTGAAGTTTTCAAACTGCTTCTTCAGGAGATCCTTCTTGTTCTCCTTGGCTTCAGAGGAGCCTTCATACATCAGCTTCAGTGCATCCACACAGCTGTTTAGTTGTTTTGCACTTCTTAAAGCCTCTGTATACAGAGTTTAAGAGAGCAGTCTGAAGAGCAGTCATGGCCTTCCTATCAATCTCTACTCTTTTTCTATCTTCATCTGAGTAGTTGGCCACATCTTTTGGAATCATACCAGCACCAGTAGCAGAGGGAGTGCTAGGTATGAAAGGTCCATTCTCAACAGATTCCCACATTCTTGAATAAGAGACCTGATGAAACCTTCCATTCTCATACACCAGGTGTCAAAATCTTCAAGAGTGATCAGTGGGGATTTGTTCATGGTTCCAGTCTCCATATCAGTCTTTGAGATGGATGCCATTTGAGAGTTTAGTTTTTGTGTGTGTGAGGGATCTTAAGATGGTGAGATCTTATATCAAGATCCTGGAAAGCTCTGATACCAATTGCAGGACCGTTTAAGGGCTTAAGCAAATTACAACACAACAACACAATGAGGAGAGCAACTAAACTTTGATCAAACAGTGAACTGGATTAACCAAGAATGATACGAAGAACACAAGTAAAGTAAAGAGACAAAACAAGAAAGTTGGGTTTCAAGGAGGAAGTATATTGCTTTCTTAAGTTCTTTTACAAGTGTTACAAAGCATAAAGAAAGATACAAGAACTTGAAATACTTATACTACAACCTACAGCCGGCTATACTTTGAAAGCCAGCTGGATACAATTGACTAGACATTAAAAAAATCAATTGTAGGATCAAAAGGCATATCTGCCTTTTGACCTTGTGACTATGACATGCCATAGCTCACATCCTTATACATTACAAAAAGGATAAAGTACATAAAGTAGAAAGTTACAGACTCAAGACCTCAATGTACAGTTACCAAAAGCATGGACCTTTTCACTAACTCATGTAAGTTGGTGACTTTACAGAGATGCAGCGGAAATGTGCTTTATGGAACAGTAACATCAGATAAAGCATGTTTACTAAAAGTCTTCGGAAGAATCAAGGATGTCTTCATAGGTTGAAGCTTCGGAAGACTTTGTCTCTGAGGCTTCGGAAGACTTCATGTTTGGCTTCGGAGATATTGGTCTTGGCTTCGGAAGATTTTAAACTTAGAGTATTTTCTAGTGCATTGTGTAAAACTTCCGAAGCATTCTTTACTTCAGTACTTAGTGCATGTTGCAGAGACATATTGGATGTTTTGGGTTGCATCAGACTTAAGGAATCCTTACACTTTCATTTCAGCAAAAACAAACTGCCCATTCAGCTTTCTTAATATCACATTTGCATATGAAGCTTGGGCTTTACTTTCATCCTTCTCTTTTTCTTTCTCCATCTCCTCCAGCTTATCAAAGGTATCACTGCCAAAAGTTTCACCCAAGTTAGGGATAACGTTGCCCTCAGGGTCAGTGTACTCAGGATTGTGGTTAGATGTGACATCTTCAATCTCTATTTCATCCACATCCTGTAGCTCCTCATCACTTAAGACATTAACTTCTATAGCATCTTTGACAATTTCATCTGGATTTAATCTGAACATATCAGCCAGCTGCTCATCTGTCAGATCATGGATGATCTCTCCTTCTTCAGGGGTATAGCTAACAGACCTTCTTACAATTCCTTACAGATCAAGAATCATAGTGAGCTGAGTCTTGACTTGCTAAAGGGGTATAACATCATAGTCCTCAGGCTGTTGAGCATCACTCTTTCCCTTCTCCTGAGATTCTTCAGCTGGTGCTGCAGA